>CAKKOB020001664.1:5075-19556 GCA_918844115.2 Phlebotomus perniciosus
TCTAGACACACGTAGGTATACATATATTTCTCATAACGAGATGATAAGAAGATAGGTTATATCTGGTATATGGGTATATATCCTTATTAAACATGTTCTTTAAATGGAAATTCAAAGTTTTCTAAACTTTTATTTTTACTGGAAATCCATACATATATGGATTTCCATTGGACTGTTTCATATTTCATTGTGTTTGCCAGGAACTCTTTTCTGGAAATCCATTCAATTTTACTATTCAGACAAAAAAATTAAAGTTTTATGAGTTTTATGGAAACAACACTCTTTTTAGTCTATCAAAACGAGACGATGCATCATCTTGCGAAACGCGTCAATTTGGGTACCCCTCCCCTAATTGAATGAAAGCAGAATAAAAACCTTTTATTACCTTGACTTTAACAGTTTTGTGTAAAATAAAAACAAGAGCGTATAAACATGTTATGCTAATAATACTTTTTGTTTAGGAGTGCAACTTATTTTTAGGAATGACTAAAGGAGAATAGGGTTTTTTTTAAGGGAGAGATATTAGGATCAAAAGATTCATGTGAATGTCTTTTTGTATGAAATTTCCTCAAACTAAAATGTTCTTTTAAAGTATTTTATATGATCAAAAACTGATTTTAACACAAAACGACATTGACCTTAGCGGAAGTGAAATTTTCGATATATTCTTTAATTCCAAAATTAGACTTTTAAATTAATCACAGAACTTTTTCTGTTCTTTTATTTAGAATTCTAAATATCGCAATCCCATTAAACTATTTTTCTATCAATGGGCAATTAAATTCCTATTGAGTGACCCCTTTTATTAATATAAGCATCCTCGTCATCACCTCACCATGTCTCTTATTTACTTCTCAATCATACGAGTATACGCTTCACTGAGAGAAATGTCCATCCATCTGAGGAATTCGGAGTGATTGTAGGGCTTCGAGTTGACTTTCTTATCTCTGTCTCGATTTTCTCTCAGTGAATGTGTCTGATAACAATTGATTCTACTCACTATCACTGTGCAACACGCTCCAAAAGATTTTTAGTTTCTCCTCAAAACGCGAGTGCTTCGGCCACGTAAACAGGGATGTGGCATCTGTTTGGTGGGGAGGATTGACCCAGAGACTTTATTATTTATTTATAAAGACAGTTTCAGTGAAAGTATAGTGGATGTTTTGGCGGGAACAGGGCTCTATTGGTAAGAAGTCGCTCTCGAGCATACGAGAGCGCGCCGACGAGGAATTTTCCTGACCTACCTCACAGTGGATCGTGTTGAGCGGAAGTTGAGCTCATCTAATATTCGGTGATGGGCAGAATGGAGTGGCTTCGTAGAATATTCACCAGATCACCCACATCCCCATCCCCACCCACCCACGATGAGACCCTGGAGACGGCGGAGGAGTATCGACAGCGATGGTACTCAGTGAGGGTCATCTACTTCACAATGTTCCTCATGTCGCTGGGCTTCAGCATCATTATCACGGGTATCTGGCCATATCTCAACAGGGTGAGTCTCCCCTAAAATCCCCAACTCTGAACCAGCTCCTAATCATGATCTCTTGCAGTTGGACCCTTCTGCAGGAAAGGATTTTATGGGCTACATTGTGGGTGCTAATCCTTTCGGCCAGATGGTCTTTAGTCCCCTTTTCGGTTACTGGAGCAACAAACTCACCTCCATTCGCATCCCTTTGCTCATCTCTCTGGCCATCTTCACAACAGCTAGTGCCGTTTACTCTTCCATTGAGATCTTGCCGTCCTATCACAAATACTGGATGCTAATCTCGCGCTTCTTGGTCGGCGTGAGCTCATCCAATGTTGCCGTTTGCCGATCCTACTTGTCCGCCGCGACGACGCTCAAGGAGCGCACAGGGGCCGTTGCTATGGTGTCGCTGGCGCAAGTGCTGGGCTTCGTGGTGGGTCCGGCTCTCCAAGCGGCTGTAACCCAACTCGGGGAGCACGGACTGGTCGTACCTGGTATCTTTCATCTGGATATGTACACCGCAGGTGGATGGATAAATGTACTCTTGGGCATTGGGAACTTCTGCATGTTCTTGCCTGCCTTCTTCAAGGTACAGTTTAAGATTAACGAATTTGTATTTAAAATATTGTTACGGCCGGGCTTAGTAAATTGCTACCCGCCGTTATATGATCCCATTCGTTGTTCCATCATTCATGCCTTCAATTCTAAGAAGAAATGCGCACAAGGGAAGTGATTTCCACTTAAGCTTATACTTCACGTGCGCAACACAAATTTGAGAAGGTATAAGAGGCGTCAATATTAGTTGGGATGTTAGATCGAAATGGAGCTCATTGGAGCTTCCCTAGAGTTCACGGAGATTCCACCTGCTCAAAAGGATCACGGATCACCCAAGGCGCGGTGCTAGCACCCCCTGGTGTGAAGAGTGATCGGAACAATATCAGTGGAGTCGCCAAGAGTACAGTGGAGGCGCCGGGTCACATATATTCGGCCAAATAACAGTGTTTTTCTCTATGAAATCTTCACTTCTCCCCTCTACAATGGTCCGTCAGGGTGGATGGGATAACCCCTAACACCTACTTTCGTAACAATATTTTATTAACGGTTCAAATGTAGATTTAAAAAATGTTAAGCGTTTTAAAATGAAGATTAATTTTTATTGCAGGAGAGACGGATCGCCGCGAAAGAGGCAATGATCATGCAGGGCAAGGATGACGAGCGAGAGACCTGGAAGTCCATCAAGCCAGACTACTTCTCAGCCTGGACCCTCATAGTGGCTTTCTTCATTCTGGTTTTCAATTTTGTGCTATTGGAAACGTAATATCTTATTTTAAGAGATCACGAAAATCACACTAAATCTCCCTTCTTCTTGCAGATTGGGCACTTCATTGACCATGGACCAGTTTGCTTGGTCCAAGATGGAAGCCCTATCCTACATAGGGATCGTAATGTCTGTAGGTGGTGTAATCGCCTGCGTCACCTTCGTAGCTATCAATCCGCTGTGTAAGCGCTTCGATGAGCGAAAAGTTCTACTTTGGGGTGGCTTCTTCTTCATGGTCCTCGGCAGGGCGCTCTACATTCCCTGGGGCAGTGAACCCCCTATCATAGCCGAAGTCGGCAACGGTACAAATATCGACACTGAAGCTCTGGGCTGTCCCTCAACTCAGGAATGGTGTCGAACCACCCCCGCAATGACCATTTCGCAGTTCTTACTGGGATACATCACTACATCGATAGGGTATCCGATAGGGGTGACCCTAATCCAGACCATATTCTCAAAGGTCCTGGGACCACGGCCTCAGGGCACCTGGATGGGCCTGATGACGGGATCGGGGTGTTTGTCAAGGGTCATGGGACCGGTGTTTGTGGGGTACATTTACACGAGATTGGGGACTTTTTGGACTTTTGGCGTGACCACAGTCATGATGGCCGTGGCCATGGTATGGTTATGTCTGTTTAGCCATCGTCTAGTCCCGCCTGAACTAGACCATCGGCCCACAGCGGCCGCCATTGAGCTCCATGAGGTCTCAATGGTGAGGATGGCCTCCAAGGAGTCCCTGGACCACCAGCCCGACGAACTGGAGGCGCTAAAGCCACAAAAACTCGAGGATAGGTAGATCACAACGCGACTTTATCATTGTTACAAATCACAAGTAATAAAAAAGTGTAACCTATAGTTAATAAGGCGGGAGCTCACTGAATATTGGATGAGGGATTGTTCATCTTCTCAGCTTGTTGAACGGTATCCGGGAGTTTGGCGTTCAGGGTTTCTGGAACTTGCAGGATGAGGAAGCTGGCACTGATGGCCATACTGCAAAACAGCACCATTGGCATAGATTTCGAGAATTTGGCCTAAAAGAAGATGATCAGAGATTTTTCTGCAATCTTAAAATATTTTATATTGTTATTACCAGAAGAGGAGTTTGTGGCGCAACAGCTGCTCCAATTCTTCCAACTGTTGAGCAGAAGGACAACAAACTGCTTCTCAGCTCTGTGGGGAAGATCTCTGTGGTGTACAGATAAATGCTGGTGAAGGAGATCGTGATCCCGAAGCGACCTATTAGGAACAAGACGAGTCTGAAGGACGTGAGATCTGCTCCCACGAAGATAAGTGTCAGACACGCGCAGCCACTGAGGAGGAAGGAACTACAGAGTGTCCATCTCCTGCCGATCCTGTCCAGGATCAGGTAGCTGCAGATGAAGGACGGTATCTCAATGAAACATCCCAGAATGAAGCTTGTGTGGATATTGTCTCCGAAGGATGCCGAATTGATCACCAATCCGTAGTAGACGAAAGTGTTGGTGATCCAGCAGAAGGAGCAAATGGCCAGACGGATGAGGAGAGCAGGAGAACTGAAAATACTGGCAATTGGATATTTCTTCTTCTTCTTCGCCACAGGATTCTTTTTCAGCTCAACTCCATTTTGCACATTTCCATGCAGAATGGCGATTGTCTCCTCAGAGAGGAGCACATTGTTCCTCCTGGCGGCTTTACGGATTATACGACTCGCCTCATCTTGGCGGCCCACTGTTAGCAGCCACCGAACACTCTCGGGAATGAGCCAGAAATACCCCACGACGAGAAGGCATGGGAAGTACAGCCATCTCAGCATATCGCGCCAGTAATCCTATGTGAGAGATAAGACACTTCAATGGTTTGTCACATTATTATTTCATGCAAATAGACTTCGATAAGGGATTCTCTCGCGTCGCTAGGGAGCATAATCCACATATGGTCAGATGGGCAAAAAAAAACTATGTCGCTTCACTATCGAGAAAGATACTATTTTTTTTCCTTTTAGAAAATTCTAATTGAAATTATTAAATTTGAGATTAAAATAAGATGTTTTGTTTTAATCCGTATTCCCCGTATTCAAAAATTATCTCAATTTTCCGTTAAGTCCTGATTTAAATTTTACTTTCACTTGCCAACACACATAAGGTCATTACAATCAGGAAATTGATTAAATCATGTCACTGCCCAGACTGCTTGAGATCAAAGAACTGCCCTTGAAAGCCACGACCTTATCGTGTGTTGGGTTTATCGGCTAACCTGCCAGAGCGCCACGAAACCCAGGATTGCCCCACCGGAAGTGTAGAAACTGTTGATGAAGAGGGTGCCGAAGGCTCTCTTGCTGGGACCCACAAGCTCCATTCCCAGCACATATCCACACGCATAGATGCCCGATCCGAGGGCCATTTCCAGGAACTCAAACATCACCAGCATGGTGTAGCTGGTGGCGAAAGACTTGATGATGCCACAGAGTCCACAACAGAGAGTTGAGATGATAAAAGCGGTTTTACGACCGAAGCGATCGGAGAAGAAGCCCGTGATGGGCAGCGCGATAAATTGTCCTATATTAGCCATTGTTCCCACAAAGGCCAATTTCCACTCATTTTCCGCGCACGTGAGATTCCACTCGGACACGATGGTCCTCTTGGTGCCGTCGAAGACAAAGTCTGTACACGGAACTGGATAATCGCGGTCAAAGTTGGAAGCATCACAGACCTCCACGGAACTATTAACGACACCAAAACGGTTACACTTTGAAAAAACACCATCAACTTGAGGAATGGAGAGCTCCATAAGGGTTCGGTTAGTCACAAAACCCGATCCTGGAGATTCACATTCCTCTATGCGACAGCGATATTTCATATCCGCGGCGGAGAACACATAACTGAAGCCATACACGGGAGGCAGGAGCACCACCAGTGAGATGAGGATGTAGTTTTTCAGCTGGAACACACCAAAATCTCCCAGCTCCTGCAGCACCTTGTCCCACTTGCCTTCCTCGCGACTCATGATCACTGAAGCGACAGAACTCTCGGCAGTAACTGAATGAGCTGCCTCAGATAATCCTGCTGCGAAGCTGGGAAGCAAAAGAGCTTATCAAGATTTCCCACTATCGCGCATATTGAATTTGTACAGGCAACCAAACAGTGTCTGTCTCTGATAGTGGCTTGGGATCACTCCTGATTGAGATGCGTGCATATCTTGGCTGCAAAAAAAATGCATCACAAGTCTCTTTCCTATATTTACTTTATATCGTCTATGTGCTTAGCACTAAATCTGAGCAATTCTCATTATACACTCAGAGAAAATTTTTGCTTGAATTCTATAGGCATTATATTCAAGACTAATTGGGCTTGCTAAAAAAGACTAATATATATATATAAATATTAGCTTTTTCACCCAAACAGGCCAAACAGGCATGAAATTTTCTTATGCCTGTAGATAGATTCTAACTAAAAAATAGTAATTTCAAGTTTTATTGGCGTTTAAAATAAATTCTTCAATTTTATTTCTCGAAATAGAAAAAACTTTAAGGTCAACGTATATAATATATTTTAGGAGGTAGTTTATTTATCACTATCTGGGTCGAAAAATACCTGAATTAGAGATAATTCAGAGTTGATTAATCCTCAGCCTGCAATCTTCACCCAGCCTCAGTAGCAAAATTTAAGTAAAGTTTCACGAAAGCCAGATTTTTCTTCACAAAGACTTTTTTCCTGTTGCTTAATCCAATTTTACTAGACTCAAGTGACTATTGATACATGAGGACAAATTTTATTTATAAATTCTAGCAGTTTTGGATAGTTTCAAAGAGCTAGCTAATTTCAAACACTAGCTTTGCTCATAAAAGCCATTTAAATTTATAATGTACGAGGCGCTTCGCGCCTCTCTTTTTTCGTGGTTTGTGAAAATAGGGTAACGTAACTTTGTATAAGCAAGGTACCAAAAGGCGGGGGGGAAGGGAAACTCCCAAATGATGTAAAGTTACAGCGTACATCACTCCAATCAACCCCTTCATTCCTAATAGGGGATGATGGGAGACTTTTCCTATAGAATAGGGTTACAAGTGAATCCATTCTGAATAACCCTATCATATATTGTAACCCGCTAGTGCTCCATTTTATGAGTAAAAAAGTCGAATATGTCCGAAAAATATGTAAATTTTTATGGGAGATACCAGATAGGGGAGGCCGGGGGAGTTATCATATAGCCTATGTTACCACCAGAGTTACCCTTTATGCCTATGGGCACACACCCTTTTGATCGTTAAATTTGAAAAGTCGGCTTTAAAATAAAAAAAAAGGTAACTAGAGGTAACTGGGGCAGATGCGGACAAGCTACCACCTTCAGAAACACTTGGAAAAATCATGGATTTTTCAGGAATTAGTCATACGATATTTTAAGCCTATATCCAAAGATATAAGTTCGTAGAATATATAGAATTCTAAAGCTACATATTTGTGTTTATACGAACATTGAGTTTTATCCACATTACCCCACTCCCCTCTAAATTTTTGTTAATTAAATTTTTATTATTCTCAATGTCAACCATTTATTTATATTTTAAACGTGTTTAGCAAAATATCTGTATTAGTTGAAAAAGTTTTACTATCTTGTGTTGTTTTTTTTATATTCACTTAAAAGTCCATATTGTCGTAGAATCTACAATATTACTCTTCACAATTTTATAGGTTTTTAAGAAAATTCTTGCTCATAAAGATCTTTATCGATGTTCAAGAAATGCGAGACTGAAATCGTTTAATTAATGAGCATTATCCATTGTATGTATTAAAAGTCAGACGACAGTGTTTCTATATAATAAAACCCCAATTTTCTTTGTATAAAATTTAGCATTTTTTTCTGAGTGTGAACTGCTCACATCTCAATTATCTACCCACAAGAAATCAGTGAGTTGCCATCTGAAGAATACTATCGCGCTGTTATTAACCCATTTTGAGCATTTCATCTTCCAATGGGGGAATTTATCAGTTTTAAGCTATTTTTAGGCACAACTTCCAGCATTCGTCAGGAGTCAAGGGCAGCACAGTTACACAATTCGGTGTACTTTGCGATCTGTTTGTTTTGATATGGCGCCAATTTGTTAGTTATTACTGATCACACCGATTGACTATTCTATTGACCTCTTTTCCCTTATCGGATTGAACTTAGATTGATTATGAAAATTGTAAATATTATGCTGGAATTCTTATTTTTCATTTTTTCATTTTACTCTTCTAACAATATTATTGTTTCCATGATTGTTTCAATTTTTGTAAAATTTTTAAAATTTTTCCCACCAAGAAATCTGTGAATACAGTGTACATTCCTCTGTAATAATTCTTCTTTCTTTGAAGCTCATCTTTAAACTCCCAAGAAGACGCACGAATCGATAAGAGAGAGTAAAATGGACTCAATATCCCAAAATTTTTCCTACGAAATATCTCGCAATTATTTCGTTAGGTTCAATATTTTCTCGAGCGTATCGCAACAAAGTGGATTGACAGTGAATGGAAAAAAATGCGGATTATCAACTTCAGGACAAAAATTGTCGCACAGCAAAATAAAGCTGTTTAATCACCCCAAACCAATTAATCTCAATTAAATGGAAAGTCTGCTCAAGAAAATATTGCATGACTCTGGGGTAAAGCTCAGTTTCTCAGTGTTCTCAGTATAGTGAAATATTTCGGATTTGACAATGAATGATCTGGATTTGACTTGGTCGTTGTGTAAAGTTATTTTTTTTTGGTGATAGAAATATCCTCGAATAGAGATTTTAGGGCGAGATATTACCTCAAGGCATGTCGCAGTTTGAAATTATCGCCATGAGTTGAATTTGAGATAAACAGCAGCTCAATGAGCCACTTCAATCAGTTTAGATTGTGTGCATTTTATTGTCTTGTTTGACCCAATTTCTTTTGCAGAAAACAAAAAACAAACTCCCTTTCAAATAACATTTCTATTTCGCTAAGTATCCTACATAGTATACATACATATCTCCATAACGGAGTCTCTAAAGGGCAAATGGTGGCCCAAGGCACATGGGATATTATTGTACCGTCCAACATATAAAATTTTACAAACTATAATCTATAAATAATCAAGATCAACTTTGAAAAAATCTCATCTTTCTTGCTTTCTTGTGATTTTACTCCAACAAACACCAAAGAGTCCCCTTGAGTTTTCGCTAATCTTCTCGGCTTCCTGAACAGTGTCCGGCAGAGTAGTGTTGAGTGTCTCCGGATATTGCAGGATGATCAGGGAGGAGATGAAGGCTGTACTGAAGAAGAGAGTCATCGGCAGGAATTCCACGTACTTCCCCTGCAAAAAGAAGTCATTCATGGTGATTGGAATTTTCCCAAACAACCCATAAATTACTCTTCATTGAGAGCTATAATGAACTCTTATCAAGCCTCGATATAACTCTGATTGCCTTAATTCGTGTGACTGATTGTAATCCTCTCGTACAATGTGTTTACCTCATGATTACGACACTTTATGGGATACCCAGATAAAGTTATATTTCCCCATAAGATATTACTCTCACCCAGGAATTTTGCAACTGCAAGTTCCTTCAATAAATAAGCCAGATTTTCAATGTCTTTATCAGAGATGAAATTGCATAAAAGTGCCAAGAATAGCTTTAGAAAGATTAAGGAAAAAGAGGTAAAATATTCCACATAACGTATGTTATATATGTAGATGGAGGCGCCTGGTGGAAACACACCTCACAGAAAAAACACCTTCAAAAGCATGACATCTTATCATTTGAAGATATTCAATATATGCTTCTTCATATAGAGCATCTTAAATATGTTTCCATCATCATCGTAAAGGTCTCTGTTATCTTTGTTGTTTAGGAATGGGAATATACTTATGTGGTTTCTCTGTCCATTTGTTTTCCATTGAAAAATCTTCAGATATGAACTTGAAAAGATATGCCGAAATTTAGCAAAATTTAATACAAATTGTAGCATAGCAATTTCACTCAATCATTTCACTTAAATGATTACAAGGCCAGTAAAGGAAGTTAATTTTTATGCTTTAAATGAACTATTGTTTTCGAGCATGACGTCATATAAAAATTGCTGAAATTTTCGAGGCAAATGGTTTAACAGTTTAACATAAATATCAATTATCTGTTTTGTCATTGTCAAGGAGAAATTATATGGGCGGTTCATTGATAAGTCCTCTTTAGTTCTCGTCGTTCTCATAAGAAGCTTTAGTCAATCTGATTTTTAGTCAAAAATAGGTCATTTAGTTTCAGTCTTAACATTTTTTGAGGTCGTCATGAGTTCAAGATTTGAGTCAGGGTTTCTTACTATGAGATTTTTGACTCTGTTTTGACCACAGATAAGAATTCAGATTTTCAGACAGAACTAAGAATATTAAAATAAAATTACTAACCAGCAGGGGCGTTTGTGGAGCCACAATTCCGCCCAGTCTGCCCATCATCGAGCACGTGGCCATCAGGCTGTGTCGCAGCTCCGTGGGGAAGAGTTCATTGGTGAATAGGTAGAGCGTGGTGAAGGAGACTGAAATACTGAATTTACCGGTGAGGAAGAGCACCAGCTTGGCAGTCTCCACTCCTTCTGTGGGCAGGAAGAGCTGGCAGAGGCAGGAAAGGCCAGCAATCAGGAGCGACAAACTCAGGGTAATCCTCCTGCCCGCGCGATCGACAATCAGGTAGCACATGACGAAGGCGGGCAGTTCAATGAGGCAGATAAGGATGAAGTTGACATACTTGTCCCCGCCAATGGATACAGAGTTGAGCAGGAGGCCGTAGTAGACGAAGGCGTTGGTCATCCAGACGAAGGAGCAGGTGGCGAGACGCCATAAGAGAATCGGTGACTTGCATACCGTCTTCAGTGGATAGGGATTCTTGGGGGTGGCCTCTGTGGACAGTTCCGCGGGTAGACGATCAGATCCCGCTACTTTTTCATCAAGAATCCGCTGGGAGTCCTCAGAGAGAGTCACTCGGTTTATTTTGGCCATCTTCTTGATTAGTCGCCGGGCGCGATGGAAGCGACCCGAAGCTAGAAGCCACCGAAGACTCTCCGGCATGATCCAGAAGTAGAAGATGAGGAGGAAGGCCGGTCCATATGCCCATCTATTGAAAAATTATGATTTTCTCAATTGATTTGCTGAATTGATCAGCGTGGCAAAGTGTTTTCTTATATCAATGACAAATTTATTAAGACACATTGTTCAGTTGAAGAAATCTCTTGCACGTGGTAAAATAAAATTCACGCGAGTTCATTGTCCGAAGGAATAATATCAGAACAATTTTATTTTCTTTTTCCAGAATGTAAATTAGCGACAGACAATATTTATTGGTGGAATTGTTTGCAACAGCAAAAGACAATGACCTTCTTGGCATATTTTTGCTTGTGATTTGTGGGAAAATGTTTTTAAATACCCAGAGAGCAACTAAATCGATATTTTATTTTAATGAAAATACATAGTAAAAATTGGCAACAATTTTACTTAAAAGACTATAAGATGGAGTTAATCTTGTAGAGAAAAAAATATAGGCAAATCGTAATTTTTTGCCTATAAAACTCGGCAAATACGCACAATTTTACTCCAAAATGTTCTATTTAAAAACTTTAACTAATAAAGTTAACACTATTTTTCACTTAAACTTAAAGCACTGATTTTTCTAATTATTTTTCAATGGAATATATTTTTTGCATATTGGTAATAAAAATAATTGACTTTGCTTTTCACTGTTGATAGTATTTGTCATTTCTTATTCAATTTTTATTTAATTTTGAATTTTGAGTTATTTTCACCAACTTTTAGCACATTTTCTGGCAACTTGAATAAATATTTTCAATTTGTACACATGAAATAATATTTACATTCAACAATTAAATCGGCATGAAACGTGGGAAGTTGAAATGGAAAAATTCAAAAAATAACGTACCTTATCAGATTCCTCCAATCTTGAGTCCACATAGCAATGAGCCCATAGAAGGCCTGACCAAAAACGTAGGTACTGGTCATGAGAACGCCTCCCAGGAGTCTCTTGGAGGCCCCCACGGCCTCCATGCCGAACACAAAGCACGCACTGTACGCCCCCGAGCCCAGAGCGGACTCCAAGAGCTCCATAGTGAGGAACATTGGGTAGTTGACGGAGAAGGACTTGATCATACCGAACACTCCACTGATAATGGTGCCCACGATAAGGGCCGTCTTCCGGCCGTAGCGATCGGAGAAGAAACCCGTGATAGGGAGAGCAATGAACTGACCCACGTTATTAATCGTGCCCACCAGGGAGATCTTCCACTCATTGGCCACGCACGTGAGATCCCATTCGCTCACGATGGTATGCTCTGGGCCAGCAAACACGAACTCACTGCACTCAATCTCCTGGCTGTGGTCAAAATCCGAGGGGGAACACTCACCCCCAGTGGAGTTGATGTACGCGAAACGGCGACAAGACTCCTGGCCAGGTGGCAGTGCGTATTCCAGGAAAGTTTCATTGGAGTTAAAGGGAGCTTCTGGCGCCTCACATTCCCCAATCAGACACCGATAGTCCAATTCAGCGGCGGTGAAGATAAAATTCAAGGTGTACATGTTGGTGAGGAAGATGGGCAGGAAGAGGAGGACGTAAGTGTAAATTTGGAAACGACCAAAATCCCCCAATTCCTCCAGGATCCCCGCGAAGGTGGATTCACTGGAGGTGCGCTTCTGTTGGCTCTTCTCTGACATTGTCACGCGTTGTCTTGGCAGAGATGCTGCTCTGGCGAGAACTTCTCCAGCACTGAGCCTGCCTCCGGCAGTATTGGAAGATATTCCCCATCTCCACGCACTTGGAGTGCAGTTAACGATCTCTCCAATTGATTGTGACCGCGAAGAACAGCAAAAAAAAACAGTGAGTGGGGAGTTGATAAAAATGCTTGAGAAAAACCACAATAAATTTATCAATTGCCCATATCGACGCACTGCGCGATTGCGTAGATGAGAGCGAAGCATATTCCAAAATTTTCCATCCACCCACACCACCCATGATTGAGAAAACAAAGTCATACTTTCTTTGGCGCTTCCTCTCATCTTCCAGATAACCAACGGTTTCTTGACAAGGAATAGGTTCATGGACACTTTTGCTTGGAGGAGTTTTTACAAGTTTTTATCGCATTCCCCAGAATTTCTAAAACCATTTGTGAGAGTGGAAATTTTTTCGCGCGCTCTCGAGAGATTGACATGGCAAAAATGTTCTGCAAATATTTGGATTAAATCCCACCACACACTATTTTATATTTTTATTCCATCTCTGGCAGTTTCATTACGAATTTCCTCCTTCTTCTGTGTCACTGATAAAGAGGCAACTCAGCAATTGATATTCTCCTCACATATGCCGGAAAAAAGGCGCGCAAAGTGCATTGTTCGGAGATCAGCACGTGCATGCAGAAGGCGCCAAATGCGAGGTGTTTAGCATTAAATATTTCTTATCTCTCCCACACACACCCACACAAACACGCATAGCTCAACAGCCACAGGTTGTCGACGACGTAGAGCAAAGTATGTATATATGAAAAACTTTTAATCAATTATTAAGTTCAACCATCTATGACGGTCATTATTGCTGTGCGGCTTTGGGAGGAAAAACTCTGGCGATGTAGAAAAACGTGAATTAGCACAACTCTATAGTACTAGTATACACAAATCATCAAGATAATGAGGAAGCACATTGTCCCGCGCAAAACAAGCACCAATTGAAGTACAACTCGGTAATCAGAAAAGCTTCGTCAGAGCTTATAAGCGCTATAATATCGCAAAGAGCGTGGCATAAAAAACATAAAAAGTAGAAGTGTATAAAATTAAACATTTTGCGAGAAGAAGTCTGTGCTTAAATTAGGTAATTCGAATCACTAAAAATCAGCACATAAAATGAATTAGTTAAATTAATGTTCATTGTGTTAATGACTCACAGACCACAGATTAATGATTGTGTTGGATTCGCCTGAATTTCATTTGAACCAAATTCAGGCGGCTTTTCTCGCCTAAAGCTAGACAAGGTTATTATTCGCTCCTGTAGGTATGAACTTTAAAAGATTTCTTTTGACTTGTGATTTTTTTTATTCAACATCGTTTAATTTTAGTTTTTAAATAAAAGAACTCTAATTATTTCTGACCTATTTCTTCAGCTTCTTTCACGGTATCTGGTAGAGTTTTATTGAGTGTTTCAGGAGCAAATAAGATTAGGATCCCAGCAGGAATAGCCAAAGAGGCAAACAGGATCATATGTAGAGACTCATAGTATTTGCCCTGAAATAAAACCAGGCGATAAATTAAATATGAATAAAATTCCTTTAGATTTCATTTTACTAGGAGCAATGTAAAAGGAGCCAATGTAGCACCTAATCTTCCAAACATTGCACATCCTGATAAAAAGGTGTGTCTGAGTTCCGTAGGAAATATTTCAGCAGTGTAGACGTAGATCGTAATATAACACATAGTTATGGTGCATTTTCCAATGAGAAAGACGGTAAGTTGAGCTGCTCCTGCGGAAAGAAAGATGAAAGTCACCGAAGCAGCACCGTTGATGATAAGACTGAGACAAAGGACCCATCGTCTTCCAATCCAGTCCATTAGCAGACAGCAGAGAGCAGCTCCGGGGATCTCGATGAGGCATGTTGCAATGAAATTGATGTACTTATCTCCAGCCACGGACACCGACTCCATGCTCATCCCGTAGAAGACGAAGCAAATGGCCAGC
>CAKKOB020001665.1:0-17447 GCA_918844115.2 Phlebotomus perniciosus
TTTCCGAAATGCCCAATTCCATTCGTTTTCTACTTCTCTCAGACTAATTAATCAGTATCTATTATCAGTCTGAAGCTCAACTAGATACTTCAACAACGTGATAATCATTCAAAATGTGAAATCGTGCAGTTGCGGACAAGAAAAAAACAACTGTTTGAGAGCCTGGTTTTCTTTATAAGCAGCAGAGGGCGCAGAAAAAGAGATAAAGAAGGGCTAATTTTGGTGCTAACCTTGATCACCAGATCGACAAATCGGCATTTTGAACAGAAAATAAGCAAATCGGCATTTTGAACGACAAATCGACAAATCCGCAATTTAAACGGAGAAATCGACAATTTGAACGACAAACCGGCAAATTGACCGTTTTGCCTATCAATTTGCCGATTTGTCGTTCTTATTGTCGATTTCCCGTCAAAATACCGATTTGCTTATTTTCTGTTCAAAAAGCCGATTTGCCTATCAATTTACCGATTTGTTGTTCAAATCGGCATTTGAATTTGAATTTGAATTGATCGGCAAATCGGCACTTTGAATGAGAAATCGGCAAATCGGCGTTTTGAACGGAAAATCAGCAATTGGGCACTTTGATTAGCAAATCGGCACCAAACTGCTCAATTTACCGCAACAATGGCAAATCGACAATTTCATCGGCAAAACGGCACTTTGATCAGTAGATCGGCAGATTGTAAACAAAATTTCCGTGTTCTTTAGGTCGAGAATAAAGAGAGGATTTGCAAAAAACAATATTTATTGTCAAAATACAGCTAAAAAAACGTGTCCGCATCTGCACATTTCTTGTCAAATAAATTTTTGTCCGCATGTGCCCCACAGTCCCCTACTGTTTTTTTAAAGAATTCTTTGAAGAATTTTTCACCTTTGGTTTTTTTAAGATTTTTTATTATTTTTTCTGGTGGCGATGCATTCTCTTGTGTTTTGGGAATCAGCAAATTATTGAGCAAACCATTTTGTGATTCTGCAGGATATAAATTTTCCCCACCCACACGCTTTCCTATTCGCAAAATGAATGTCTCAGCTTTCACGGTGCAGACAAAGAAGATTTACAGGGAATTTTCATATTATTTCACGTAAATCTTTACAGTGAAATTTTCTCCTTTTGGCCTTTTTCTTCACGCCCAGGGGGTGGCGCGCAATTTCTCAAGGATATATGGGCGCGAATTGTGGGTGGCGGGAGGTTAAATGAAACATTCGGAAATATATAATAAGAAAACTTAGACGTGGAATCAGCATAAATTTCTCAATTATTGCACATACAAAATTCACTCATTTTCCCCCCCTTGGGAAGGAGAAGATATTGCCTGATGGTAAATTGATGGTGTGATGGGAGAAATACGAAACAAGGAGTTGCTCTTTTGGCAACAAGAGTTGGGGGATGAACTCAAGCCATTTTGGCAATTTTCTGCATCCATAGCCAGTGCGGAGATGTTTCCAGGAGTTTGTAGAGAGAGCATAATGGGAGGGGGGTTATTCACAAATTGAAACGTTGAATTTGCTTCAGGTTTCCACATATTAATACATTTGTTGGGTGTGGGCACCGAATGAAGACTATATAAGGAGGATACAAAGATCTTGTAAGTTCAATTTTGCCTCAACCATGAGATGCCATATTACTCCAGATTTCACTTTATATGGAGTGAGAGATGGGGGTCAAGAAATTATAAAGGAGAGAGCATTGTTCACCCTTCATGTCTGGGTGAAATTTCTCAAACTTTAATTTTCTCCACATGCAAAATAACACACATTTATATTGTTTCAATATTCGCCCAATCTTTCACCCAGAAGAAAGACTCAATAATCCCCCCATCTTAATACATTTGTGTGGCTTACACAACCTCCTCGCTCTCTCTCTCTCTCTCTCTATGGAAAGAGCTTTTTTTCTATAACCATATATTCGAGAAATTTGAGGGAGAAACGGAGAACTTATGGTTTGATTAATTTTCAAGTTGGGAAATTTAATCAAGAACCAACTTCTCACGTTTGTTTATATTTCTTACCCCGACATAAGAAAATGCGATTCTGTTTGCTGTTAAAGTTTCCATTCACTCTCTGGCTTGAATGCAATGACGATACAGGTGTATCTCCTCAAGCGTTGGAGAAAAATCCCTCAATGGTTGAAAAGACACTGGCGGGATAATAGCCGAAGGGATGGAAAATTAAAAGGAAATAAAAATTGAAAATCCATCATAGCGAGGAAGATTGAATGGCCGCTGGGAGATTTTATTTCAGGCAGCCACAATCAATGCCCTGGAAGAAGAGAAAATGACGCAAAAATCAACTTTTCATATTTAATAAACTTCGAAGCTCGCGCGCCATGAAAGGAGGCGAAAAAAAAATCAGCAAAAAAATATCCATTGCAGAAGAGGAGATTCTGCCCATCTCACCCATCCACTTCTTGTACTGCCACCGCACGTCAGAAGCGCGCAAAATACATTGCAAAGAATATAAACAGAGAAAAAAAACGAGGAAAAGAGGGAAGAAAATAGCCATTTGTATATGAAGTTAATACTGGAGGAAAGGGAGAGAGAAAAAAATCTCATCCATTGAATGGTTGAAAAAGAAACTCCGATGGTCGTCACGAGAGGAGAGAGAGATGGATGATAAAGCGCCCCATTCATTCTGGCCAGTTTATCTCTCAAGTCAATATTAATTATCTGGCGGACTCTTTCACCGCAAATGGCTCGAGTTTTCCACCCCCTCCCCCCCCCACGCCAGGTTTTCATTGAGAAAAACAGTGGTGGAATTCATTTGCATCATTCACCCCCAAATCCTGCACGCGCCGATGTGTGTAGGAATTGTGAGGGTGCTCATCCCGCCATTCGCAACATCATTCAATGTATCCCGCACCTTCCACTATCAGATGTGCTTAATTCAAATTTAAATGAGGATTTCCATTGTGTGGACGATGGATGGGAAAAACTCAATCTCTCTATCAATATGTCCAGAAATTTTGTATATATGTGGAAGATTTCCCGGGGAAAAATATTGTTTTCCCCGCTCAGCGGAAAGAAGTGTTCGCAAAGAGGGAAAAGCAATTAGGAAGAGTAAACATATTTCAAGCTCCACCACTACCTGGATTGTTGGAGCTTAAAAGAAGTCCCTCTCTAAATGATTTATCATCGCAAAAATATCTGCTTTCAACTCCATTTCCAATTGAGAGAGAGAGTGGAGAAAAATGTGCGGAAAGTCCAACATATTTGGATGATGTTGAAATAAAACCGCTCTGTATCATTAATCAAATTGATGTTGTCACCCCCCGTGGTAACATCTCCTTAATGATCATCAGTAAAAATGTCAAAACATAACACTCTCACACATTTCTTCAATTTTATTTATTCTTTTCCCGCCATTTCTCGCCCTTCAAGGATCATGTAGGGGATAGGCGTTTATTATGGACTTGTTTCTAATTCAAACACTTGCTGATTGAATTTCAACAATCAGACACATAGATAGTGTCCACGTGAGGATCCATTCCCCTACAATTCCCGCCACTGCCTTACACGATAAACTTTTCACCAGTGACGATGATGGAAAAACACGACTTTTTCCTTTTTATTGCATTATACTTTCGATGTGCCTGATGGCAGGGGGTTAGGGGGGAGGGGAGGGAATTTAATATTGGAGTCAAGTCACGTGATGACACAATCAATGTCTCATCCATTTGTTAGATGTGAAAAGTCACCCCCACAATTTCCCGCCCTTGCCATAAGAAAGAAAGAAAAAAAAGAGTGTTTCACCACCGATGATTTGTAACATTTAATTTCATCGAAGGGTTCGATATGGATTTTTCTTAAAATGTCACACGGGGATTCACCAGGAAAATCTCCTTTCGTGTGACCACATCCTCTATCCCAAGGAGATTTTCCATTCCTCGAGGGTTTTCCAAATAGATTTTTTTTACCCCTTCGCTCAAATGGTTCACTGATACCGGAAAAAGTACTTTTGGGAAGATGAAAAAATGTTATTTATACAAGAATTTCCAACATCTTTAACCCCTGTGGGGTATTTTTACAATATTTTAGGCAAAGATGTTGAATTAAATAGACTTGCAATCCAGTAGAAATTTAAATTCACCACTAATCTGAAAAAAATGGCATAAATTTCAAGATTCAAGATTCAACCCATTGGAGACTCTCATAATTTAAGAATTCTAACCCCTATTCGTCAATAAAACGCTCTCTCCTCAAAACTGGTGAGTTTGGTTTTTGATATCCCACCTTATGACACCTTTAACTCTTTATCTTATAAAAGCGAAACAGAAAGTCGAATTGGGGAGTAGGATAACAGATCGTGGACCTAGTTTATTCACCACAAACTCACCAAACGATATGTTGAATATTGAATTTTCCATCCATAGCCAATCTATGTTTTTCTTATGTCTATGATTTTTTGTATACATTCTTGTGCATTTATGTAAATGGCCATCGAGCTCAAAATCGAATTTGCTTTCAGAAAGCATTTTCCTGTTTTCCTTCTCCACCCAATCTCTTCCTCCCCCCACCCCCTGACTTCCCCATTTCAGGGTTTGCTTGGAAGAATGCACTCAGAAAGAAAAAGTCTGTCTTGAGAATGTTTGTTCAAGGAAATAAGTCAAGGGTGTTATTGTTGTTTCTATACAGAAAGCCACGCGGAGCTCTCAGAAAAAGCATTCCATTTTAATTCTAACAATTTTTCACAGTTAAATTAAGTCTTTTTTCTGAGTGTAATATCCCCTGAAAGCAGGCAAATGCCCTGGTGATTTTTTTAGATGGAAAAATTCACCTTTTGAGGTCATTCTGATCGAATCGCAATGTATCATTTTCTCCAATAATTTCTGCTCATGAGAACTGTGTGTGGTCAAATAATGAAATTACTTGTGTTAATTCAACCTCGACACGCAATTTCTGTCGATATCTTGTCGCTCGCCTTTTCTCCTCTGCCTTCCAATGATGTTTCACTTGTCTTATGATATTTTTTTATTACTTCTATAAATGAGTTCCGAATTATCTCACACCCAAAGGCGTTGAATATATAGCCTCCTCTCTTGCGCTTCTGGCCCCTTTTGGGTGGGTAGTGATTTCTGAGTTTATTGCGACAAGTGCGTACGATTGAGGGTGCTGCGGGGGGGGGAGGGAAATAGATTGGGTGGCCAAGAAGGAGGCAATTTACCAAGGAAATGACCGCATTGCCTTTTGGTCTATCATCGCCACTGCTTGATACCCAGAGAGATGAAGAATCCTTGGTGAACATCTCCCTCGTCTTTTTTTTTTCCCACCAAATCCCAAACACGCATCCAAGTGGATATCAGCTCCTCACGCTCCCAAGACATCCTCCCCCCCTGTGTTGGAAGTTTCTCTTGATTTCTCTCGTTTCTCCGCATGTCGTATTATGTGAGTGTAATAAAATAAATATAATAGCCATAAATATATATTGGGAGAGATTTTCCTATCTGTTACTTTTCGCGCAATAAAACTTTATTCGTTTGAAGATGAAGAAAGTGTCGGTAGGTGGATTTACGGAAAAAGATTTTCCCCATTACATTTGAGCGGGGGTGGAAAGGAAAAGTCCTCCTCACATTTGATGTGATGGGAGAGAGAAAAAAAAAACATTAAATTATGATTGAGAGGGTGGATGTAAAAGGGAAAATCAACATTTGCACTCTCTGGGTCATTTTCCTCTCGATGACATTTTTTTCGCATGATGAGAATTTCTTCTGTTGGTGTGAAATGGACATTTTTTTACTAATAGGGCTATACTTCACGATCGCAACACTTACTAAATTTTTATATCTACATTTAGGGTTAATGATCTATTCAGATGAAGAATATTTGTTGGAAAATTTCTTCACAACCTGTCAATTCCATATAGAAAAAATTGAAGCTTTTGAATTTTGCTGGGATAATTATTATTAAACTTTCTAAATCTAAACTTAACTGAAATTTTCGAAAAAAAAACCTTGAGAACTAAAGTTTGAGAACAGTTGTCAGCGCCACTAGCGGGAGAAATCAGTGCCCTCACGCGGAGGAATACTTGTGTCAGTGACGTTTCAATGTTTTGTTTCAAGTGAAACACTTTCTGTGTAAGAAGGAAGCAAATTCGGTCCCTTGAGCTGGAAAAAACAATTATTAATTAATCAAAATCAAATATCTGCCACCGAGCTATGAACGAAACAGCTTTTTTGCAAGCTTTTATAACTGAGAACAACAAATATCGGAATTTTGTCTTCTCATCTGAATAGACCATAAGACTTTATTATTCAAATATGGGAAATCTTATTTTAAGGCTGGCTTTTCAAAGGGTTAAACTCCATCTACTCCTGCGCATTTCTACTGGTTCAGAATCCCATCCCCACCTCCTTAACCCGTAAAATGGATTAGGGGTCAGTAGCCGAAGGTGATTTCTGGGGATTCTTCTTATTCACTATATAGAAATATTGATATGAGAAACCTGTCGTGTTGTTGTGACATATTGCCGATGTGAAAAGAGCATGAAAATGCCGATGGGGGTGACATTTTGACTGAATGATTTTTCTTCGTCTGAGTCCCTCCATACAAAGATGGAAATGTTCAGCGTCAAAATGGCATCATAACAGTGAAATAATAATAATAAAAAGAGCCTTTGGAAAAAGTGCACGGATAGGGTGGCAGAAAAAGCGATATATCGATGTTTTATAGATAAATAAAAAATGGATGTGTGATAGATATGAATCATCCCTTCGCATATGCTGTAGGGGAGAGTGGGGTAGTTTCAAACAATGATACTGTTTTAAACTGAAAAACTGCCTCATGGCGGGGCAATTCAGACACGTTTGCTAACCTTAGAGTCTCTCTGCAAAACTGCCCTCAAATTTCTGTTTAAAACTACCCCGCTCTCCTCTACTTTTTCCCCAAAATGTGTGGATTCTCACACCTCCACATTGTCGCCTGTTCTCGCCAATTCCCAGGATTTGGAATCATCATAAATACAATTGAGGATTTCTTTTTTGTGAGCCCGCCACCCTCGCTATCGGGAAGTGCTTTCGATTTGTGTTGCAAACGTCGGGGTGACATTGAGATAACATAAACATTCAATCATGCATCATCATCGATATCGCACGGAGAGCTTGCGGGAGGACTCTATCATAAAGTCTCTCTATTCCAGGGAGATGCGGGGGTTGGGGGTGGATGAGTAACGCGCGAAAGGTGATACTTTGCTAACGTTAGCAGATTTTTCTTCTTCTTATTCACTCTGGGTTGAAAGAAAAAATCAAGGGTAAAACTTCCCCCTATATGAAAAAAACCTATAATCAAATAAAATACTCTTCTGTATTTTTCACCAATTTATTGCTTATTGACTCAAAGAAAAAACTCCGTGTCACCCTCGCGCTTTTCGCGTCGTGGGACTTTTCCTCTTTTGATGGGATGATGATGCAAGGGAGGTCACATTGGGTGCACTGTGTGGTTGGGATTATTCAATATCTCTCCCTCGCAAGAGTGTTAAGTGAGGTGGAACAAGTTATTATTGATGAAAAGAGATGATTTCTGCATCACCATTCCCGCCATCACTTAATGTTGGCAGTTACTGGCGTGAAACATATTTTTGATGCAGATTTTTTTCTCTCTCTATTTTTCCTCCTTTATATGTGGCAAAGATTTTCCCCTCCGGGAGATTGATCTCAAATGATGGGTAGCTTTTTGTTTTTGCAAGATATGCGGGGCTTGCAGAAAAATGCCAGAAGTGTATTTCTGTGGAATGTTTGCATTTTATTGCAAATGAAACCCGTTGTTAGGAAATTGTGATTTGAAGCAATATTGTGAGATGTTGATTTTAGGAAATTTTACTTTTATCGCTATACTTCAGGTATACAACATAAATTAGGATTAAATAAAGCATGATTGGTTCATAATCAATTTTTTGATGAAATTTGAGGATTTTTAGCAAGTTTTTAAAGAAATTCTTAAGCTTGATTTTTACTGTTAAGGTTAAACTTAATGTTTAGAGTAAGTCTAAATCTTAAGTCCCTAAAGTCCAAAATAGACACAGGCTGATCCTCGAGAAGACTTAGCCCTTTAGAGCCACAGACAGTTCAATTAATGACAATTTCAGTGCGATATCACTAAAAATTATTGTTTTCTAAATGCTAAGTCGCGTTTATAGTGGGTACGACCTGTCTTTGGCTCTAAACTGACTAAATCTTCTCGAGGATCAGCCTGTGTCTATCGAGGCCCTAAGGTAGCTAAAAAATCTTAAAGCTTAACTAGCCTAAATCTGAATGCTAGCTTTAAGCTTGAGTCTTGCTTAAGACTGGCCTAAAACTTGAAGCTAGCGTAAAGCTTAAAGTTATAGCCTAAGTCTAAAGTTTAAAATTTTAACTTAGTCTAAAGCATAAGGCCTAAGTTAGTTTAAAACTCAAGTCTAAAACTAACCTAAACCTGTAGGCTAGCTTAAAGATTAAGACTTTCTTAAGGCAGACTTAAACCTTTAAGCTAACGTAATAGCCCGCATACACTTGGGGTTTAGCCTAGAAGACTTAGTGGCTAAAACGGGGCTTTTACTGTAGTCTGTTCGGATCGCGATTAGCCTAAGCACCAGAACAACTTTCTAGAGAAATTCCTTTGTGAAAAGTAAGTCTATCGAAGCCCTGAGCCTCGTTTTAGCCGTTAAGTCTTCTAGGCTAAGCCCAAGTGTATGCGGGGCAAAAAGCCCTTATGGGGTTTAGCCGAGAGAAGGTTTAACCAGTTTAGAGCCAAAGACAGGTCGTATGCACTATAAATGCGGCTTATCATTTAGAAAACAGCAATTTTTATTATTGCCGTAATGAAATTGTCATTGATTGAACTGTCTTCGGCTCTAAACTGGCTAAACCTTCTCTCGGTTAAACCTATGTGTGCAAAAGGCCTAAAGCTTAAGATTAGCCTAAATCTTTAAGCTAACCTCAAGTTCGTTTGAGGCTAGATCAAAGCTTATTCTTTTAAAAAAATGCACTACGCGATTGTAAAACTATCAACCAAACTACCAACTTGTCCGACTCTCCCCTACTTCAAAAACTTTCAGTTAAGCAATCTGCGAACTCTTCTTAGCCTCCATTTACAAATAATTTGCATTTTATTGAGTGTTTTGGTGAATTCTAGACTTAATTCTTTTTCTTCATTCTGGCATTATATGTCCATCCTGTCTCGTATATTACAGGGATGAGTTTTTTAATTAGTGGCGCAAAATGCTTCGATTCAATTGGTTGCAAGAATTACTTAGCATATGCTTTGGAAGACTGGCAAATGTGCTCGGGGCTCTTTTACATTCGACTTCCATCCAATAAGTATAAGTTGGAGTATTTCGGTATTATATACATCGAGTTGATCCCCAAGTGGAGCGAAAGAGTGCAAGAGATCCAAACAAGAGACTTCACTATATTGCAATTCACTGAAAGGTATAAGTTGGTAGCTTTTCCTTTTTGAGTCTTTCCCAGTCAAACACTCTCCTATTGCGGGGCTACATTATGTAACAAGCACCTCATATATACGAATCCATATGAAAATACACAGTAACAAAGTTGGTGGAGATGTGGAGCTCCACCTCTTCAGTTTTGTCTCAATCGTTTTCTCTCTTCGCCTATATATGTACAACTGGGGGGATCTCAATATTGCGATTGCGCGCTAAATTCTGCCTCTTCGTCGAAATTCTCTGCACTTCCCCATGGCACTGCAGCTGCCATCCCCAATTTCAAATGCTTGAGCCAATGTCTCTCCCTTTCGTGCGGGTCGCGATGGGGTGGGGGGAGGGCGAAAAACTTGTACACATTCAAACAGATATAAGAAATAAGAAGCATCCATTTTCCAAATGTGAGTGGTTTCTTGAGATGGAAGACAATAATTTTGCAGAAAGAAGAGGAATGAGATGGATAAATGGGCAAAAGTATGTGATGAAAAATCAATCATTTTGGGGAGGGAAAAACGCGCACGGCCAATGTTACATGGTATTGCCATCGAATGGCCAGGAATGATGATGGAAGAGTGAGAGATTCATCAAATCGCGGCCATTCAATGCATAAAGAAGTAAACGAAGAAATATCGATTCGTATATTGCAAAAATATGCAACCGTAACATATCATTATTTATTATTATGGCCTCTCATTTCTTTTCTCTCTTTTAATGCACAACCTTTTTTTTCGCGGGGAGGCCGTGTTGACTATGAGGCAGACATTAAAGACATTTTACATATTACCGGAGAAAAGCTGTCCAAAGGGGGCAAAGAGTGAGAGATGAAGAAAAGGAATCAAAATTGCGACGAGTGGTATATCAATCGTGGATGGAACCACCTTAAGACCTGCGGATACATAATAAAAGAGATGTTTTTTGAGGGTTGGGATTGGTTCCCACCGCATCCAAAAGTGCGTGCATGAGATGATGAGGTGAAGATGGAAAAATTTTGGGAGGGTTTTCTGCATCCCAATCAATCTTTTATATACCTTCGGATCTTCGATTGTGATTTATTCCATGAGATCCATTGGGAATGGCACATCAAAATCATTGGTAATCGCTGGAAGGTGATCACAACTCTCTTGCTTCTTTTCCTTTTCCATCGATCAACCTAAAAATGTACGCAAATATAACGCACATCCATAGGGGAGACTGGGGAGACATAGAGGAGCAGCAAAAGAAGTTTGCAAGAAAAAAGCTCGCTAAATATAAATTCGCGAAATAAAAACACGCACAGTGTATCTCTCCCTGGGATGGAGCGCCGGTGGCCATTGATTGTGTGGCTCTTCATCTTCCTCTGCGTCTGATGTTATGTGTTGTATGATCCAATGATGATGAGTTACCATTAAATTATAGTTGGCATTAAATCCCAAGAGAGATTTCATTCCTTCTTATGGCTCTCAACATCGCCATGAGAGTAGATTTGATTGAGGAACATCGCGCGCTGCTTGTGATTGCAATTTTGCACCATGCAATAATGGCAACGTTCGATTGCAGTTTCTGTTCATGCCTAACCGTTCTCCCCCCCCCCCTCTCTCTCCCTTTTTTTGCCCTCCTTTGGGCTTCTTTTATCGCGTGAAAAATGGCTGCCATTGTTCCTTCAAAGAGATCTCTCTTGTACAAGGAGAGTTCTTCATAAGGGAAATGACTCATGTTCGATGGATGAGGAGAGGAAAATTATAGGCGTATCATAAATTCTCATTTAAAAGACAAATAATAATTAGTGTCAAAAGGTTCTCTGTTCCTCTGTACAATCCATTCTCTGGGTTGGATTTCTTTTCATTGCTTGATTTTCAATACCCTATTGATTTGTACATTTTTAAACAATTTAATACCATTTCAATGCAACAAAATTCCCATTTCATAATATTGCTTTTTAAAGTTAAACTGAAGGCTTGACTAAAGGCACTAGTAAAAAAGAATGTATGTTTTACATACTTTTTGTAACTATTTCATAATTTCGTAAAGAATTAAAAAGAAGATGGTCATTCAAAGAGCAGAAGTCGGTTAAATTCATTCAAAAATTTGGATTTGATGCCATGACAGTTCCTGGCAGGCTTGCTAGTGGGTTTGCGCTAAAATGCTAAATTAACCTCAATCTATTTGGGACGAATTTTCCATAATTTTCACCGAAAACTCTAATTTTTTGACTTAAACTTCAGTCTAATTGTTTTCAGAAATGAATATTACTTTATCTGACTAAAAATTACCGGAAAATTGACGCGTAAAGGAGAGATTCAAACCATTTCATCCTTTAATCTTTAACTGCGATTCACAAATGTAATTGAAAGAGAGTAAATAATCGAGAATAATTAAAAGCGATAGTGGCGCGTGATTGGGATGAACTATACAAAGTGAAAAAAAGATTCCACACAATACGCGATCTCTCCCTCCGTTGAATAAATTGTAATTCCACCCACAAAATATTGCTCAATTTTCCATCGATGTGCAATTAATAATAGGGCTAAAAGAGAAAGAGAGGAAATAATTATTGGATTATTGTGGTTGGGATATGGAAAGGCTCTCTATATGTAAAAAGTAACGCATGATTGTATGATTTCCAATTACAATAAATCTGCGATAAAGTCTGGGTAATATGAGTAAATCACGCAGATTGACTCATTTGTACTGCAGATGAGGTAAACAATTAATCACGATGGTGGCGATTGAGGGCGAATTGTTTCTGCGTCTCTCCTGGAGGCGCTCTCCCCGGAGATGGCGTTTGGAGGCCCGCTGGTGGGTATCCACCATTGGCGGTTTTTGGACGCTTCTTGCGGTGAGGAAATATGCCACACAATGGGGTTTCTTACTCTCTCTCACTCCTTGGCGGCTTCGCGAGAAGAAGCTTCGAAGTATATGGATATGGAAGAAAACCCATAGAGGAAAACACACAACAGATCATCCATGGGGCCCTTTTGCGCCAGGGAAACAGCAGGTGGCGGGAGCCTAAGTACACAAAATGCCGAATCGATTGCTTCCATCATTCAAGAACCTCTTCCTCATACTTCGCTCTTCATGAGCAATAATGGAACACTTTATAATGTTTCCAATTGAAATGCGTGGAAATTGAAATCGAATCGCGGGATAGAATTCCTTAAAATTTATATATGTATAAAGAATGGGGAGTGAAACCGAAAGAATGGAAATGAAATCAATTAGAGGAATCATTTAAAGCCCATTCGGCAGGAGAATCCTTTCAACTTTGCACAATCATCATTGAAATGCGCCTTTTTCATATTAAACCATTATTGTTTTCTCTTTTTTTCTACTCCTCGCGTGTTCTTCACCTCCTACACCCAACAATCCCACTGAAATCGTCTACTTTAACGCCAGTATACATCAATGAGGAACAGAAAAAAAGAGAAGAAGAGCTTCTCTCTCTCTTGTGTAAAATGATGTGTGATTTTGATTCCACTCCACACTCAATGGAAAGCGAGAGAGAGAGCAACAAAAAAAGTGCTCAAAAGATTGAAGTATTAATTGTTTTAAATATAAATATTTGATCTCTCGATTAATATGCCGACAAACGATTTTATTGGGATTCTTCCATGTCTCTCACCCTCAGCACATTTCTTTGATGATGATATTGGCCGCCTTTCGCGCAATATTATTAACTCACTTCTTAATACTTATTTGCGGTTGGATTTACCTCTTAGCTTTCATTGTAATCTCTCCCTCAGATATTTTCTAGCCCTTTTCCTTTCTGCTTAATTTCCTTTATGCGTAAACCATTTCATGGTTTAATATTTATGTCCGTTTGGAGAAATTTTTGATGAAAAACTCATTAAAGAACTTTTAAAATAGTTAAATTGTAATTTCTAAACTGCATCATGCATTTATTTTTTCTAGTATTCAATTTATCCGTTAAATTTCCTTTTCTCGTGATTTTCTCGCGATCGATTTTTTTAATTGCATCATTTTTACTTCTTTTTCTTCGAATTAAAATAACAATCAAGCACGAATATCAAAAAATTGCATGCTAAATGCCAAGGAGCGCTCTTACAAAGTCCTTCATAATTCTTCCAACCCATCTGCCGGTCGTTTTATGGTAATTGCTGTATTTTTTTGTAGAACTTCAGCCAAAATAGTTTTCCCTCGAGGCTCTATAAATTCTATCCAACATGTTGACAGTATCTAAACATCTCGATCAATTTCTAAAAACATCCCCTGCAACATTTTCCAGGCCCATTTGCCATTTAATCCAAATATAATCTCGCAATGCTCATTGTTTTTGCTGTTGCGAGTGTGGGGCACTTTACAAGGGGGAGATACTACTCTGAATGAAATTGTTTGTTGAAATGTTTGTAAAAGTTTGTCATCTTCCATGCGAAATTACCAAAAGTTTTGTATTATAGAAGTGTCTTCAATCAACACTTTTGTTAAAAGTTTGTTATTTTAAAAAACATTTTTGTCAATTGACTTAACACATTGTTTGTAAAACTTTGTTTGCCCGGCGCCATCTTGTCATAATGAACAAACTTTGCAAACTATTTACAAAAAAAAAATAAATAAATAAATTGTAAAGTGAGGTGGAGGAGGAAGTAAGTGTCCAATAGGGCACCCACTCCCTGAGCACTCAGACCAATGAAGGGTCCATTGTACTCCAGCCCCCCGGGCAACCTCCTCTCGGGGTTCGTGGTATAGGAAAAAAGCAGCGAATTCATCTAGGGTCCTTGAACAGGATGGGGATTGAACTCACAACTTTCTCTTTTCCAAGCAATGACAGACACTTAGACCTCTCGGCCACGAACAGAAGTCAATTAACCATTCAACTTCTCACAAAAAAATCATCAATCAATATTCTTTTTATTAAACTTTCTAACATCAGTTAAGTACCCGTGATGTTTGTTATCCAATCACGTAGAAACGAAACATTTGTGAAAACTGTAGGATGGACATCACTGGCACATTTTAAGCACCAAGATAGAATACCCATTAGTATTTTCCTTGCTATCGCCAATGGACCGCCGGAATCACCATAACACGGACCCCTCTTTTCTTTATTGATAGCACACATCATAGTTGGAGTTATATCTAATGGATTGTATACCTCCTTGCATTTCTTGTAATTCTGTTTAAACATTTTCACAGCACGTAAGTTTGAATCTCTGTCATCACGGTCAATGTAAATTCGTCCCCAACCTGCCACCTCCAACATTGCTTCATCTGCAAAATCTTCATCTCGCCTCGCTAATCTTATTGGTTGGCATTTTTCACCATACACAAGACATCCTCTCAATTTTATGATTGCAATATCATAATTGGCAGTAGTATAGTTGTAGTAAGGGTGCAGGTAAAGTTTCTCAACTTCCAAAAATTTGCCACCTTTATCGTAGGTATTAGAACCATATCTAATTTGATAATTTTTAGGTTTATCCTTACTGTTAAGAAGAAAAAACACAAATTACTTCAGTTTGCGGTCTTAGAAACTTCTTGAATCTTACACGCAATGACCGGCAGTTAAGATGAAATTCTTGCTAATTATGCTTCCACCACACAATTGTCGTCCCTCATAGTTGATCGCCACTATGTACGGGTATTCCCGAATATCCACTATTTCACCACCAATAATTCTATTGCTGATTAACATATTTAACAACGGATGTTTAGAAATATTAGCCAAAGCTACTGGCAACCAAATAAAAATTCCAGAGAGCAACATCTTATAAAGACTTGGAAACCTCTGAAGTCGTATGGAAGTTCTATGAATATAAAACTGGCAAATTTATATAAAAGAAATCTTTTTAAATGCGAACCAAATTCATTTGATTTTATCAGTAAAACAAATTGCCAACTTTCTGATAGAAATATTTCAATTAAAATTCCTGATTTGAATAAATGAGTAGGTATACCTTGCTTTCAACTCAGAATCATAATCAAAGTACATGACAGTAAGCAGCCTTTCAAAACTGATTCCTCAAAACAACCGCAAGGACTATAACAGAAGTCAAAGAACCATAAATATAAACACCAATCGAAAAATCTTTATTTAACTTTCTGACATTATGTTAAACATCAGCGATCTTCCTTATCCAATCACGTAAAACTGAAACATTTGTGAAAATTGAAGGGTATTGATCACTAGCGCATTCTAAGCCCCATGATACAATACCAACTAGAATCTTCCTGTCTACAGCCATTGGACCGCCGGAATCACCGAAACACGGGCCCCTCTTTTCTTTATTGATAGTACACATCATGGTTGGAGTTATATCTCCTGGATCATGTAGTCCCTTGCATTTCTGGTAGTTATATTTAAACATTTTCACTGCACGTAGCTTTGTCTCGTCTACTTCACGTTCATCATCATTTTCTCCCCAACCTGCCACCTCAAACATTGTTCCATCTGCAAAATCTTCATCTCGCTTCACTAGTCTGATTGGCTGACATTTCTCGCCATACGTAATACGTCCTCTCAATTTTATGATTCCAATATCATGATCGATAGTTTTATGGTTGTAGTTAGGATGAGGATAAAGTTTCTCAACTTTCAACCATTTACCACCTTTATTATATTTAGTTGAACCATATCTAATTCGATAGTTTCTAACTTTTTCTCTACTGTTGAAAAAAAGAAACTCAAATTACTTCAGTTCGACTTAGATAACATCTTAAATCTTACAGGCAATGAGCTGCAGTTAAGATGAAGTTCTTGCTTATGATACTTCCACCACACATTTGTCTTCTCTTACAATTTACCGCCACTATATATGGGTATTTTTTGATGTTCACAATTTTACCACCAATTATCCTATTGTTAATTGACATATCTGACAAAGGATGTTTAAAATTATCAGCCAAAACTACTGACAACCAAATGCAAATGAAAATTTTAGAAAACAACATCTCGTAAAGATCTTGTAAACTTCTAAAGTCTTATTGAAGTTTCATCAATAGAAAACATTAATATTTATAAGGAAATCGTGTTAATCTTGAACCAAATTCATTCGATTTTATTAGTAATTAGTGAGACTAATTGCATACCATCTGATAGAAAAAAAATCAATTTTAATTTCTGTTTTGAATAAATGGGTAAAGTACCTTGCTTTCAACTCAGAATCATTAAGTTATTGAGACCCGACTAGACCCTGCACTATCTTGAAATATCCTATTAGATTATCACGCATAACTTTTAATTTTAATACGAAGTATACGATAATCACGACAATCAAACTGTGCCATTTCTCCGTATGTTATTGATCTAGACGTCAAAAGATTGCAGATAGAGACTTGAGTTCTTCGGAGACCCTCCCCCCCCTCCAAAGTCTATCTGTAACAGATTTCAACACGCCAATGCATGATTTTCTCGAAATGATCAATGGGAATAACTCGGCCAGAACAGTAACAGACACATTTTTTCACCTTTGACGTATTAGCATTCACTTCGTACTCTCAAAGTGTGTACTATAAGTGTGTACGCGTCATATAAAAATGTGTGTACGAATATTATGAATGACGTAATATAAATTTTCTATATGCTGTGTGTTTTGTTGACTGTGAGAAGCGTTCAAAAATCAAAATTTATTGCTCAAAACAACTGAAGGAACTATAAGAGAAGTCAAGTAACTATACAACTCCAACTTCTAACAAAAAATAAGTCAATAATAGAAATTTTTTATTAAACTTTTTGACAACAGTTAAGTACCCGTGATGTTCATTATCCAATCACGTAAAAACGAAAGATTTACAAAAACTGTAGGCCAAACATCACTAGCACATGCTATGGCCCATGATACAATACCAACTAGAATCCTCCTGTTTACAGCCAATGGACCGCCGGAATCACCATGACACGGTCCCCTCTTTTCTATATTGATAGTACACATCATAGTTGGAGTTACATTTCTTGGTTTGTATATCTCCTTGCATTTCTCGTAATTATATTTAAATATTTTCACTGCACGTAACCTTGAATCTAATTTATCATCCCTGGTTTCTCCCCAACCTGCCACCTCGAACATTGTTCCGTCTGCAAAATCTTCATCTCGCCTGGCTAA
>CAKKOB020001666.1:0-19552 GCA_918844115.2 Phlebotomus perniciosus
TGTAAATCTCATCGTAAACCACTCCATAGTGCTTCCTCTGGATGATCATCTCACCCATGTTGCCCACGATGGGCAGCGGAGCTGGTGACTCCACATTCTTCCTTCGCCAGTAGCTCAGGCTCCATTTGAAGTAGAGGCAAACGACCGCCACGGCCAATGCAATGTATAATTGCAGCATGTCTGAGGGAGGACAATTCACTGAACACACTCCACGAAGCGCTCTCGAAAATAAGTAATTCAAATGTCAAAAATTCTGATGAAATACGTCAAGAAATGGTAGCGATGCGGTGGGTTTTGTTTCGTAACTTATCGCGGTAACGGTAATCTGAATTAATCATAAATGATAAGATGATAAGGAATTTGAAGAGATCAGAAATTCATAGTAGAAATTTTGAAATTATTTGGTGAGCTATTGATCGTATAGATTTTTTTTCGTCTTGTGTCTTTGCTAATTTTAAAAGACTATTCATTGTGCCATAGCTAAAATACACAGAAAAAAAGAAATGCCAAGTTTAGACTTGGCGGAGTGCCCGGTCGTTACGTTTAGGAAAGAGGGAGTTAGTGGGATTATAAAGTCTGTTGTTTCCTTGTCGAATGGGTTTGATGCGAGCCCTTTCCTCCATTACAACGGGTTGAGATAATAACATTACAACTACTGTGTATAAGCATAGGAGTTAATATGTTATTATATCCTAATTAGTTTTAACACCTTGCACTTTATAGGAAATATTTGACTAGAAATATCAGTCGACTTTAGCGAACTACCGTTTGCACCCAGATCAAGATAGAGGTCTGGGACCTTCACCAAAAGTTGCTACGGATCGTAGAGAAGTAGATTAGGTGTTTTATGTGAGGATGAAGTGGAATTAAAGACCCTTTCCCTCGGTTTGATGAAATTAAAAGAAAGTGTAATGATTACCCACTTGATCGGTTTGAGGCTAGTAAAACCCGTGAAAAGATAGTTCGAAACTTTTGACCTTAAAAAACTGGTCTAAAAGTGTTATACAAACATTTTTAGAACTGGTCTAAAAGTGGTTTAAAAGTGTTATACAAACTTTTTTAGTACTGGTCTGAAAGTGGTCTAAAAGTGTTCTACAAACATTTTTAGAACTGCTCTAAAAGTGTTATACAAACTTTTTTAGTACTGATCTAAAAGTGGTTTAAAAGTGTTGGAAATTCAAAGACCTTTCAAATGAGTACCCACATGAGGGGGTTAAAACTCGAGGACTACTTCCGGCTTTAAACTGGTTTAAACCAAGTTTAATTTACCCGGCTGAAATAGGTTTAATATTGTTTGAAATTCAAAGACCTTTCCCATGAATACCCACATGATGGGGTTGAGAATCAAAAACGAATTCCGGATTAAAACTGGTTTAAACCCGGATTAAGTTTAAATTTGTTTAGGATTATAGGAAATTCAAAGACCTTTCAAATGAGTACCCACATTCACCCAGGGGTGAATAAAAACCTTGAAAAGAGAATTTCAAACATTTGACCTTGAAAAACAGTTAGACGGAATGTATGGAGGTCGTTGGCATGTATGGACGAAAAGTGCGTCTAGTGATTCTACAAAACATATGTGAAAATGAAATAAATCGTTAGAGCCGCTTTCGAGATATACCAAAAAAACATGTTTTTATAGGGGATAGGGGGGCTTTTCAGAAAAAATAATGGCCTGGTCCTGATCCTTGGGTCGACTTTAGGGGGGGTCCCCCATAGACCCGAAGTCTCTATCTGCAACCGTTTGGCCTCCAGGGCGGTAACAGACGGATAAACGGTTAAAAATTTGGATTCCAGTATTGCCATTTTTGTGTCGGGGCAATAATACGACAGGAAGTTAAAATTTGTTATTTAAATAATTTAAGAAAAAAAAATTGAGGAGCATTTTCTGAATTCTCATCAAATTATCTATTAGATCACGAGCTTAACTAGCTCCTACAGGCCTATCACCTAAACAGGATAAAGCGCAACAGCAGTGAAGAACCGGTTTTCCTTGATAAACGTTCGACAAGGACTTAGAAAATCTATTTTTATAGAGAACAAAGACGAATCAAGTAAATCTGTTTTAAGTTTAGTACCTACTAAATACCTTAGGACGAACGCTGATTGGGCAATGACCTATAGTTATCATTAAAACAGCCAAAAGTAGATTTGTGTCTCGGCTTATTATAGGCTTTTGCTAAAATTTATTGAACACGCAGACCACGTTAGTAAGAATCGGCAAAATATTGTTCAATTATTGCAAAATTTCTTAAATTTTCAACAGATTTTTATCTTACTTTTTTTCTTAATTTTTGAAGGCTTTTTACTAAATTGCATAGATAAATATATAGCCGTTAGCTTTATTGTAAGATGAAGTTGAGAAATCATATATCAACTCGTTTTAAAGAGGCCTGTTTTTAGCAAAGATACAAATGTAGTTTCACAAAAAATAGCCGATACACACACCCCATATTGGCTGGATTTCGACTAACTGCGTGACTGCATTAGACTTTCTATATTTCTATTAAACTGTACAGTAAGTCATATCGCAATAGGTTCCTGGAAAAGAATCCTAAAGCTCAGTTTTCAATTAAAGGAATTGAATAAATTTGGCATTGTTAGAATCGTGATCCTGAATGCCACTGATTTCAAGATCGACCTGGGTGCATATAAATTTAGGTTCTCATTACTCTTAAAAGCAATAAGTTATAGAAGATTAGAATATGATCTAAAGATGGAAATCTTGAAAGTAGAGATTCCCACAATTCCAAGGATAATACATTTGTTAAATTCCGTTACTTAGAAGCTGATCTTTACAAATCCTTATAAGAGGCTGTCAATACGACTGGACTTACGAAACAACGTAATACATCCCGATTATGGACCTATCAAGAACAAGGATAAGTTTACCTATAACTTGAATGGTTACTTACTTTTCTCACGTACTCCTTGGACTCCTTGGTGCCCGCTTTGATGCCCAAATGAACAGAATCTGTCAGGCCGATCGCAAAGACTTTATCCATAAAGAATGTTGGAAATCTCTTTGCTAATTCCATCACCACAATTCCACCATAACTGTGAGCCACAATAGCCACAGACTGAAAAATTTTGAGCTCATTAGAAATATTATTTTTGAAACACAAACATATTTTTTTTCTAAAAATACCCAAATTATAGAATATTCAGTGAAATTCTTATCAAATGTAATAGACCGTAATACCTCATCATCTGAAATTAATTTAGGGCAACGAAGAGATTTCATTACTAGCCCAGATAATGTTTCTTGGCTTTATAATAGAATGCGGCGATTATCGCATGGAAAATTCGGTAGCCCAAAATTGGCTGATAATAAGTTTGTTTGTCTCTCTTATTTTTTGAAATATTTCACGAGGGCGTATTATATCACAAAATTGGCTAATAATTGCTAATTTACTGCAATCAATATTTAGGTTGTTTTCCTTCAATTTAAAATTTAAAAGCTGACAAAAAATTCTAAATCAATTTAAAAAATTCAACAATTTGATTTAAAGAAAATTAGTGACATTTTCTCAACTTTTATAATACTAGCTTGTAAAAATTACCCGCAAATAAATCTTTTAATTTGTTCATAATTCTCATCGATTCTCTTACCTTTGGGTTTGAGGGAATGATATATTTCTCCCAGACATAAACCGCATGCATGACTGAGTCTTCGCTGCCGGGAATCGATTTCCCGCCTCGATGATTATCGTTGGTGTTGGTCGATATTATTTCATATCCCTCTTTTCGCGCCAATTCAATATATGGCAGCTGCGTTCCGGCCGCAATGGAATGATTGATAATAAGGCTGAAAAGAGCATGAATTAATCACTTTGCTGACCAATTTTGAAAGCAAATCAACAGAATACCTCCTCGACCACTGACCAGCTCGGACAACACCACTGCCATGGATTAGGACTAGCAGCTTATCCGGATTACAGAGCTCCTTCTTGGTGGAGAAGACAAAGGTTCCCTTTTCCGGGCCTGCATCCACCGGAACTGGGAGTTTCACCATTCCTCGCGACTCCAGTAATTCGTAAACATATTCCGTGATAACCTACGAGATGATAAGGCCGTATCAGCAAAAATAAGCCTATAAATCGTGGAAAGCTAGTTTTTCTCAAAATTACTTCTCCGATCTTCTCGTAGCGATCCTGATCGAGCTTTTTGTTTTCATGCACAGAAAATTCGAATCCCTTATCAGTGAGAGCCAGCGAGGGTAGTTCCAGTTGTCTCATTTGACCCTCTGAAAGTGAAATTGGGGAAAATCACGAAAAACCGTCTCAGACGCCGCAAAACAATGTCACCTTTGTTGAAACCGTAGCCGTACTCTGCGAGTGTTTTGACGGATTTTGAGACTTCCGGCGCCCGGTCGGTCATCTTGAAGCGACAGGCGAGGGTACACAGCTACAATTGATAAAACAAACGGCGTGAATTCTTGCACGGAAACACAATAAAAAGAGTGATTTGCGTAGCGCACGAACCAATAATGTTTTATTAGCACTTGACAGCCACCACATTGTTTACATATGAGCTGCGATATATCGAGTAAAATGTCATAATTGAAAATATATCGGTAGACTATTTATTCAAATTTAATCGAGTTATTCTTATCCCTCTCCTGGCAGTGGATCATCACCTTAATTGCATTCCCGAGAGCATAGCGGGACGTCTCAAAAGCCTTAGCCGTCTCAGTGATGTCGAAGTGATGTGTGACCAGTTTCTTGAGCTTGGGAATCTTCCCGCTGGCCACAAGCGCCAGAGCGGCTGAGTAACTGAAATTTAAAAGAACACAATGAACATCTCAGGACGATTCCAAGGACTTCCGGCTGCTCAAAACTCACTCGTTGCAGTACCGGAAGACACCACGAATGTCCACCTCACGGGTGGCAGCATTCACCAGTGGCAGAGTGACCTCCGCCTGGCCTAGGCCAACAATCACAACGCATCCTCCACTTCGGGTGGTCAGCATAGCGAGACGTGTGGTTGCTTCAACTCCGCTGCAGACCACCGTCTTGTCAGGCTCAGATCCCATTAATTCGTGGATTCTGCGAACATGTTCCGCCTCAGAGACATCCTTCTCCACCAGGTAAGTATAATCAGCGCCCAGATCCTTCGCCACGGACAATCTCTGTGGCAGCACATCTGATATGATCACTTTAGATGCCCCCATGGCCTTGGCGGTCAGCACAGTGACCAGTCCAATGGGTCCAGCGCCCAGAATGAGCACCTCTGAGCCAATACCAACATTCCCCCGACGACAAGCATGCACCCCCACACTCAGAGGCTCCAGCAGAGCTCCCTCCTCCATCGACACGTGATCAGGTAGTTTGAAACAGAAATCCGCCGCGTGAGCATAATATTTTGTGAGATTCCCGTGGCAGGGAGGAGTAGCGCAGAAGATCATTTCTGTGGATAGAGGTGAATTGTTTACACAGCATTCTCTACACTTGCGAATTCAATAAGGAATTTCTCTCCGAAAAGGTTTATTTTTAATTGATTGCGAAATTGTGAAGTGGAAGAGACAAGAGTATTTGAAAATGATTTATTAATGAAGAACCTGAAGAACTAATTAAATATCATGCAGTTGATTAAATTGATAAAGAGTTATCAAAACAATTAGGCTAAGAAGTGGAAGTTTTTCTAAGAGGAGATTAGGCAAGAGCTTTAGGAATTATCAAAATTTATGAGTTGTGATCATAAAAAAAACATTTTGAGCATCTTGTTTATGCTTGCACGGGTAATTATGACATAAAGATAAGGTTTTTGCTGCTAATGAGTGAACTGACTTACCGGGGAAAAGTGGTTATTTTCCACTCGAATTTAAATACTTAAATCTCTGGTTTCAACCAGCTTAAGTGCAAAAAAATCACCTTAACGCAGAATCTTATCATAATTTTAATTTGTTGTTATTTCTATGAATATTGACTCAATTTGATTCTGATGCAATTTTTGGAAAGGTCATTTTCAAAGCTTATGACTCTTACGAAAACTTTAAGTCTCTTAAACTACCGTAAGTGGCGCTTCCTCACCTTCCTCACCATTTATTTTTATGTAATAAAGCACAAAATTCCGCGATATTTTACATATCAGAAAATGCTATGGCAGCGGAGAGAGCAGATTTTCAAATGGACTTTCCAAAACAGTTAGCAGAAAATTCGGATAAGAATCTTGAAAATGATTAAAACAAAATGAGTAAAATCAACCTTGCAGTTCAAAAATAGGAATTTATGTGAAATAGCGCTTTGAAATTCAAGCCTGAAGTTAAGGTTTACATATTCCGGTTATTTTTTCCTAACAAACTAACACAAGAGACAAGAAGATGAAATCAGAAATTTGTCCTTTTGACCCCGAAACATTTTTTTAACGTTTTGGGCAAGATAGTAAACAGGCCGAGCAAGCCTAATGAGAACACGATTAAATAAATCAAATAAATCGATTCAGTCATTCCAGTTTTCAAGAAGTTATTATTTTTCAAGTTTAAAAATATTATTCTTTTGAGACGGAGACAACCAAACTTTTTGTAAACATTTCAAAACCATTTCATAATCTTCAAGTCTTTATCAACTCTTGCATTTATATAAAAAATATTTTCATCTCACCGCAACGACATTGCGAAATGCGCTAATCATGTTTAAATATAATTCTCGATTGTAAAACAAAAGAGCAAATAAAAATTTCTCTACAATCCCGCGTCATTCTGTAAACAAGAAGATGTCATTTAACAGTTTTTTATGACCTTATTACCGGTTAAACAACTCTAAAACAGCCATATAATGACCTTCATTTCTTCTCTCGTGTTCTAATCTACATTCCCTCACGCGGCAGCCACGTTTTATCGGACGAGCGAGAAAACGCACTGCCATTGTCTACACCGCGTGTAGACAATGAGTGAAATGGGGAGGTAATCAATGAGCAAAAATTCCTTTTGGGTGGAATAGGTGGGGAGGAGGAAAATTATCGATCCTACCTGGACACAAGTTGTAGCGACCTTCTTTGCAGAATTGACACACACGACACGAGACTCCCGGCTCAATCGCCACGCGATCGCCAACCTTTAGGTTCTTAACATCTTTTCCCAGCTTAGCGACCACTCCCGCGGCTTCGTGGCCGATAATCATGGGCTCTTTCACCACAAAATCCCCAATGCGTCCCGCCACCAGGTAATGGACGTCCGATCCGCAAATTCCCACGCTGTCCATCTCCAGGAGGACCTCTGAGCGCAAGTCACGTAAGGAAGATTCAATTAGCAAAAATTGTTTCCGGAAGGACAAAAAAATATTCTACCTACCATCGTCCTTGATGTTGGGAATTGGCCTCTGCTCCAGGCGCAAATCCTCAATTCCGTAGAGGACTGCAGTTAGATTGTCCTTTGCCATTTTCACAAGCACTGAGAGCGCGAACCAGGAGTATTCAAGGGTAAAGATGATCACATGCGAGAGACAACAGCTCAACTGAATATATCTTGTGATTTTCTGGAGCCTCTCCAGTGAGCTGCTTATCACTGTTTATTGCGGTACTATCAACGTTTGGCTTATTGCTCCCCTTTTTTCCCGCCTCACGACATTGTGTAAAAACACGAAGCTAATCCGGTGCACTGGGGGGATTAACTGAACACGGGTGCACCGGGACCTTAAGTAACGCGAAGCTAAAAGATTTTCCTGTCACATCCATGCCGTAATCACAGCTGGGAAGGCTTTTCTTGACTGTACAGTTGAACCCCGGTTTTCGTGGATTTCTATCAGTCAAAAGTTTGAAGAGAAAAAAAAATATACGCATCTTTATAGTATGACCTTAACAACCCTGTGAAAAATATTTTTCATGATTTGTAATCAAGTGATAAAGCGAAAAATACTAATCTTGAAAGTTTATTATGTTAGTTAATCCGATGACCTCTTCTAAAAATTTTATTGCGCTAAAAAAAAATTGATTAGAAATCTCAATCCTAACATCGAAATAATAAATTGGATTTTAAGGGATTCTCGGGCTTTCGATTTTCGACCGACTTTGACTAAATGAGACAAATTTCTCGTCTGAAGCCTTGTTAGTGTCTGGTTTTTCGTCTCTCCCCTTCATTATTCTCTAATATCTTTATTTATTCTTTTAATAAACCAAGATCTTACTTTTTACTTGTAAAATCCGAATTATTTTGTTTTGGAACACCAAACTTTTAACCCGAGTTATAACAGTGCCAAAATTGTATTGCTCAATGCAACTACGTAATATTTCAATGGAAAATATCTCCTCTCACTTCTTTACGCCAAATCACATTGGTGAGAAAGAGACGAACAGAACCTCAAGTCGTAAAGTGAATGCGCATGATCTATATCCGTCCTGTTCCACCCAATGTGATTACGTAGAGAGATGAAAGGGGAAATATTTTCGATGAATTAATGCGTCGACGCATTAACTAATCAATGCGTCGACGCATTGTCCAATGCGTCAATTTTCCCACGTGTGATAACACAGTAAAGTGAGAGATTGCTACTAGTTCTCTCGTTCTGATTTTTTCCCCGAGTTTGCCCTTTGAATATTATCCTGGGAAACCTTTTACGCCCAATTTTCAATGTCATTTCCCTCTTTTCGGGGAATTTTCCCAAGAGGCCAAAATCGCGTAATCTGGGGTCCAACTGTATATATGAAAAACTTTTCACTCACTTTCTGTTGGTTTCTTTTGCGCTGGTGACCTCTGAATAAATAATTGTGGGAGGTGGGTTCTGAAATTAGCGGTCAAATCCTTCACTGACGTGCGGGCGAGCTGAAGGGCAAGAAGTGGGTCACATTTCACGTCACGTGGCGTCAATCGACCAAATTGCCGTGAGCTTGTCGCGTCCAATGTAATTTCTGCAATTTGCCTATATTTGTATATCCTGTACAGATTTTCGCAGCAGCTATAAATAGACCTTCAAAAGTCCCATCCAGCGTATTGTTTGACGGTGAAATTATTCTCATGCCGTCTCCTCATTGTGGCATTCGCATCACCCTTGGCCGTGCAACGTTTGCGCTCTTCGCGCGCTTTTTGCTTCCTCATCTCCCGCTTCTGACGCTCAGCGATCACGCTGGGGGCAATTGTGCTGGCTGTAGTAGAAAAAGATCTCATACTGCGACGATCCGACAGGAGTTTCTCCACCATCTTGAGTCGATACATCCGGGATGAGGGATCCAGACCCTCGAGACTCTCTTCTACGGTGGATTCAGGAATGTCTGGAGACTCCGTGGAAGCTTTCTGATTCTGGCTAGTGGCTGGCAGCGCATCTTCAAACACATCCTCCTCATCGGACGGATGCTGAAGCGAAAAACTGGCCAGATGAGAAGACACTGATGCGATATACTTCTCAATTTGACTCTTAGCGGAATCATCCTTGACTTTCTGCTCGCTGAATTGCACCTCCTCCTCCAGATGATGCCTCAACTTGGTCAATTCCTCATCTGTGCACTCCACTTCTGGCTCAATCTCTCCCTCAATGCTCTCCTGGTCAGCTTCATCAGGACTTTCTCCCTCATCTTCCTCCTCTTCGTCACTCTCCATACCATATTCTCGCATTAGATCCTTCTCCATTTGAACAGTGAAGCCATATCCGCTACAGCTGATCTCCACATCGAGATTCTCTTCCCGTGAAATGTCCTCAAATTTGGGATATTCCTCACTCTCGTAGTCAAATCGCCTTTTGAAGAGCTCTTTGACACCCGTGACGTCTCTGTCGAAGAAATACTTGGCATTGGGATGAGATGTTGAGACCATTTGAGGGAAATCAATGAGGATTGGCTTTCCCTCGTCAGTCACCATGATGTTGAATTCATTGAAATCACCATGAATGACTCCACAATTGCCCAGGGAGACTATCAACTCCATCAGATCGTCGTAGAGGGTTTCCACATTCTCCACTTCCTTGATATTGGTCATCGGATACCCATTCACGAGCTCCATGAGCACACAGTGGCGGTTGAAGTCGATGGGTTTAGGCACAGGGAAGCCCCTGTCGTGGAGGGCTTTCATGTAGGCGAACTCCCGAGTAGCGGAAATCCTGGACAGATACAACCAGGAGATTTTATTGCGACGTCCGTGGTAGTCACGCTTCTCCTTAATGTTCCGGAAGCACACACGGCCCAGCCGGTGGAGTTTCAGGCAAAGTGGATGACCCTCACCATCTGCCACAGTGTAGATATTTGACTCCTTGCCAACCCCAATCTGATTTCCGAAGGATGCAATAGATCCTCGCAAGGTGAACGCCTTGAGCGCCAAGTAATCGTATCCCATGTTGGTCAGGCGATACCCGTCATCTGAAAAGTTATCCAAAAATTGTTAGATCTCTCTGATTTAGCAGGGAAAGAGACTTCCGGAAGCTACTTACACATCTTTCCACGCTCGTATTGGAGGAGCTTATTTTTGCACATCTCCCGTAGCAATTTATTGACTCCGCCAGCCTTGAGGTTGGCTATCGAGGCTGCCAGCGGTCCAGGAACAAGTTCATGGTTCTTCATTCCCATTTCAATCTGAAGAAAAGAGAGAAAATTAGAAAATTCTAAGAGCTGGTGGCAAAGTTGTAGGTTAGAAATGTCTTTTGCAATTTTTCCACTTACCGCAGTGAGAATCCTAAAATCCTCCTTAGTCATGTACTTCAGCTTATGCACCTTTAACTTTCCCATGATTGATTTTCTTGCAGAATATCCTTTTACCCAAGATTTCCTTACTTTTATCAGCAGCTCAAGAAATAAACAAAAAAATATCGTCAAAACAACTCCATGTGATTTCTCGATATATCTGGAGTGGACAACGATATATCGCAAATTCAAATACAACCGCTGTGATCTCTTAACTCTTTTATTTCTACAAATTTCTTTTATGAGAATAAACAACAATAATATCTCTGCAATTTTGATCGTATCCAAAAGGTGTTATTGCAAAAATTGTATAATTTCATATCTCTATGAAATATCCATTATCTCTTGACTAGCAATGTGTAATTTATCATCAAATAGTTTTGTTATTCAACATCTGAGGCACTCATCAAATAAGAACTATCAAGCATGTTAAACGGAAGATTTCGGTAATGTTTTTTTTTAGTTATTAAATTGTATCCTTAATCACTACGGTTAGCACTCTTGTGTAAAAATAATAGATCCTATTCCCAAATTCAATTTCGTTTGACGCTTTCCCAAAAAATATCAATCGTAGCGGTTCTCGTTCGTTAGTATTTATCTCTAATCACGGTATAATAAGTAATTCCTGACGAATAAGAGTGTCTTAAGACATCTTGTGCAGTAATTTGTGCAATTTAAAAGTAATTTTTAGCCTAAAATCTAGAGATAGACCTCAAAATGAGTATGAGAAAGAATACAAAGACATTATAGAGTTGAGATTTAGAGATTGGCTGGAGGAGGAGCAGTCGGATTAAATGCATACGTTGGGTATCTGGGAGCGAAACTATCACCCACGAATCTCGTGTACTCATTGTCCTCCTTGTTGGCGATACTTGGAGATTTGTAGGAGCTCTCGGCAAATGTTGGCGGAGCTGGAAAGAAAAATAAACATATTTTTTGCTGATATTGCAGAACAGCTCCGTGTGAAAAATGTTAATGCTCAATTTGTGTGTGAGATTGGTGAGATCAGTGAAATATGATAGGTATCGTATTTTACAAAAAAAGAGATCATGAGATCTTATCTTAAGATAAGAGAGTGAATACGTTATTCTATTTTGAAAAAAGTCGCCTTCATTCGCAGCCAGCTTCGCACTACAAATGGCGGACAAAATATTTTAGGAATTTCCCCAATTTGCCTGAAAAGTTTTCCGAGCTTTTATAATGTTTTCGCGAGTTTTTAAGTGAAATATTCTGGTAAATTAGTGAAAATAATGGTGCTAAGGGTGATAAGGAATAATACACCGATAGAAAACACCAAGAAAAGTCGATAAAATCCATATTTCGGTTGTTAAATCATCAACAAAACAAATCTGTAAAGCTCCTTGGTAAGTTTTAAAAAACCATTGAAAAAATTATTATTTAAGCTTCAATCTATTAATTGTGGAATGAACTTTAAATAAACATGAGGGAATTGATGGCTTGAACGTTCCCGCACCTTCCGGAACCTTTAGTTCTTGTTGAAAAATTTCTGAGCCCCATTTTGTAAAATCAAAGATGTCGCCTGAAAAGAGTGACATCTAGCGCTATATTGCTTAAGTTTCGATCAGCTGTTAACGTTTGCTGGGTCGGTATGGTAAAAAATTCACCTATTAATAAATTATTTTTGTGTGTATTTTTTGTAGTTTACCTTTGTTAGAAAAGCTGTATGAAAAATCTACTTGGTATAAAAATAAGCGACTATTAAACAACCATATAAAGAGGAATCATTCTAACAAATTAGTCTTAAGCGTCTTAAGGGTCTTAAGTCTTGACTTGGCCCAGGTTCAAAAATTAATTGAATAATTTCTAATTAAGCCACTCATAAATTTTGCCTAATTGAGTCAAATTAATACGGGTCAACTTCTAAAGGTTTTTTGGTTACTCTTTGAGAGCTTTCATCAAACTCAGGATGAGTAATAGCACTGATAGCACAGTGAAAAGATTTGTCTTAAAACAAGCGTTAAAGTGCTATTATGGGTTGCACTCAGCCCTATACAAAAGGGTTTTATTGAGATCAAAAATTTCTAAGATATAAAAACGAAAAATTTCCACAGTCTTTAGTTAGTCCTTTGGACTCTAAAAAACAGAATTCTCAAACCAGCGCACTTACGTATCTGATTCGGAACTGTAAATTGCCAAACATTTTGAATGTTAAAATTTACACAAATATGAGAATGGAGGTCAAATTTTTGGCTGATAGAAGAAATGAGATACTCACGAATATTCGGATAGAGTTGATGACCTCCTGAGTCGGTGATAGACCAGCCGAGAGCTCCTCCGGTGTCTGGAGGACTGGCCGGACTCACGGGCTGAGTGGGAAGCATCGATGGATCCTGTGGGGGCTCATCCGAGTAGGGAGCCGGTGGCTTGAACTCCGCCAACGGAACAGTGCCCAGAACGATGGGAATCTTCCCCTCGAGATTCCTATGAGCGCCCGCCACTTCCACGATAACCTTGAGTTCGTAATCCACATCGATGATGCCGCAATTGACCAGGTTGGAGGGCGGAAGTGGAGGAATCTCCATCTTGAAAGTCCACGTATTGGATGATCCCGGGATAACAGCACTCCCAGACACCTCTGAGATGTTCACCTTGTCCTTCTTGGTCTCCCGACGAGGTTGGTGAGTGTGGAAGGAGATTATCTTGCGCATGTAAATCTTCAATCCAGTCACACGCACGTTGCTCGCATTGTCACACTCAGCCGTGATTGGGATCAACTGTCCGGACACATAGCCCGTCACGGGGACAATCACGACGGTGGTCAGAGGTCCGGAGCGACAGCACAGACAGCAGAAGGTCTTCTCCAGATCCAACTTGTGTTGCTCCTTAACGCGCGGATTGAGATTCAAATCCACCGGCGAGATCACCGTGAAAGCCATCTTGCTCTCCTGGTCGAACTTCCAGGGGCGATCCAGGGTGACTTTCACCGTATAGCGCACATGACCCCATTCACCCTCGAAGGAGGACGGCAGAGTGGGTGGAAGAGCGCATGTGAAGGGATAAGTGTGAGTTCCGGGCTCCAAATCCACCTCACTACCTGAAAGGAGGAGGCAGAAAATTGTTAGTCTGGAAAAAATTAGGTTGGAAAATGAGATCTACTTACTGTTCTTGCCACCGAGGAGGTAGTACTGGATCTGGAAGTATTCCTCATGGCCACTGAGATGAGTCACTTCCTCAGTGTCCCTCCCATCACTGTCCTGTCGCTTCTCACGCTCCTCCCACGATGTGTTGGCCTCCCCGAGAAAGCGGATGGTGATTCCTATCGAATCAATGAGCTCATCAGTGCATTGGAATGTGCCCCGTCAATGCTCTTTTGTCTAGCTCTCTCGATTGTCTCTAATTCGAGAACAGACTTTATTTTTAAATTCCTCAAAAGACTCACCGCGAACTTTCTTAGGAGAGTCGAAGGTGAACTCCACCTTGCCATTGATCGTCTGGCCAGCATAGTAGGTGTTCCAGGGGTTATCGAGCACAATCTGGCATCCCTTGAGGCCCATCTTTGGATCTCAGCGGCCAACAAAAAGGAAAACTAACTAGAGCAGTGAGGGAAAACTCAAGTGGACTAAAGTGAAATCCGGCTTTTTCTCCGCGAGCGAGAAGAAAATTCAGAACAGGAATGTGACGTCGACTGTCAGATCACACCCATCCGCTCCGCCGGGGTGCCAGAGATTTAGTAGTGCTAAAGCGCTAAAGTCTGCAGGCGCGCGCGGTCTCTGACCTGCGACCGTTTCCCGCCAATTCCATTAAATACATTTTAGTACCCATAAGAGCTAAACGGTGAATGAATCATTAATTAAATTTTACACGTCTTTTAAGCATTAAATGATATTTATTGGTGTGGAAAATACAGCACTTAGTGGATGGAATAGATAAGGTAAAGAAATGGATAATTTCGTCATTTATATTTTCTCTTCTGATTTGCTTATTGGGGCGGAATCAGGAGTGGAATCGATTCTTGGGATTTCCGGGAGTACGAGGGGTTCAATAGCCTTATTCTCGATCTTCCCGCCACACTTTGGCCACTCACTGCAATTGTAAACGGGATAGCGTGGAGCAAATTGTGTGCAGGACATCACTGTCTTCTCGTCATCCTCGTCATCTTTCACCTGAATTGCTCCAAAGACGCATTGCTCATAAGATGGAGGAGCTAAAAAGATAAATTCATTAGAATTGGCTCACGTATTAAATTCTCTAATAATTTTTACGTAAGTCTCGGTTGTCTGGTGATAGAACAGGCTCCAAAATAGGTTCCATTTGAACAGGTGCTTGTCCGTTGGTTATAGGCACTGGTGCCGTTGGCATAATGTCATACACATTATCCCTCAGTGGAACTGTCCCAAGAGTCACAGGAATCTTTACAACGGGATTCAAATGAGCACCAGATACCTTAGCTTCGATCTTAACTTCGTAGGAGATGGTGATAACACGGCAGAGGGTCAAACTTGTAGGAGGAAGTGGAGGAATTTGAAGGTGTTGCTCAAACTTTCCGCTTTGTTTCTTCTTCAACCCAGCAATTCGCGCCTCAGTTATGGTTAGGGTCTCCTCCTTGGTCTTTGTTCTAGGTGTTTGGCTAGTATAGCGAATTAGCTTCCTTAGGCAAAATCTGATTTCGTCTACCTTCACTGTACTCGCATTTGCAATCTCGGCATGGACACTTATCGTCTGACCAGGAACATAGCCGGATTGCGGGATGTGCGCAATTATAGATATTGGACCTGTTCTGCAGGGGCCACAGCAGAAACTGCGTTCTATATTGACCTGACATGGAAGCTAAAAGTACATAATTGAAAAATTTGATTTAAGAGATAAATTAGATTCAAATACTTTGTAAATTTAGAATTTCAAAAATTTATATCCTTGAGGATAAACCAATTTAAGAAAGAACCTGAGGAACCTAAACTTTCTTTGGAGATGCGTCATATAATGACTCAATTCCTATTATAGTCTCATCGCATCTATATTAAGGAAAAAAGCCCTTAATTAGATAAAGTTCATTGGCCGTTTCACTTTGTGAACTAATCCTAAACCAAACCCCTGCATTCTTTGTCTAATTACCGAAAGGATGAATCAGACGTACTTGAGCCAATATTTGCAAAATAACTCACCCTCAGCACCGGTGAATCAAAGTTCAAATCAAACTGCTTGAGCACTGTGAAGGCCACCTTGAATTTCTGATCGAACTTCCATGGGCGTTCAAGAGCGATCACCACGTAGTATCTTATATATCCCGTGGAGCCCTCGAAGGATGTGGGCAGCTGATGGGGAAGTTCGCATGAGAAGCGATAGGTGTGCGTGCCAGGCGCCAGCTCTAATGTACTTCCTGTGCACAAGGGGGAAAAACAGAGTCAGTAATTAGAGAGCTTACACTATCTAACGAGAGTGGGGGGCGACAACAAATTGCAAAATATGTTTGCGATAAGAAAATATCAGTGATAAAAGAATCAACTTGGTATTTTCTCCCAATCTTACCATCTTGCGATCGTGTAACCAGATCCGTGGTAGAAGCCAGGTAGTCCTCTTTTCCTTGATATACTACTTGCCTTGTGGTGGTGGTCTTACCATCACTGTGACTATGACTCTCTGACCAGCGACATTTTGCAAATCCCAGGATTTTCAGAGTTACAGCTTAAGATAGAAAGATCACTATAGTTATTGTTTAGGAAGCAAGATTGACTATGGGGTCATTCAACTCACCTCTCACATTTTTCACCTTGAAGAGAGTCAAGTCCACTTGACCAGACAGTGTTTGTCCTGCCAGATACACCCCATATGGATTGCTGTCGAATTTCACATCACACTTTGCCATGGTTCACAATAGACTGACTGAATGTGCCTCAAAAGTGAGGTATTTCATTCATTTGGTGACGCGCATTGAAAAATCGTCACATTCGATTAGATTAGATATCACAGGGCTATAAAATGGGCAAAAAAGTGAAATATTTCAAGGTGATTAATGTGTTCATTTAATAATAAATACATAAGTGTGATATCTTTTTTCACAGCAAAGCGATTGCGATATGAGTTCAATAAAAATTTAGTAATTTGAAGCACTCCCATAGACTGACTCGTAGGACGGTGGAGCTGAAATGGAATAGATAGGTCAATTTAGTTGGAAGATTTTCCTTATAGATTAGAAAAGAAAGTTCGCATAAGATCGCCAACCGCCATCTTTAAAAAGTTTGATCTTCTTCTTCACCATTTTTTGAAGATTACAAGGAGTTTAGCGATTTCTGCTTGTGAAAAACAGAAAAAAAAACTTACGAGCATCATCAATCTCTGAGGAGGCTTCCTCTTCATGGTACTGCACTGATTGAGAAGGACTAGAGGGTGCCTGATCACTGGCAAAAGGCACTGTTCCTATAACTATAGGGATCACCACGCTGGGATTTGCTGTAATGCCAGGAATAACTGCTACAACTCTCGCCTCATAGGCGATATTAAGAACATTACAGAAGTGAAGGGTGGTGGGTGGTGTTTCTGGTATATCAAGACGCTCAAGGAATGAGCTTTGCTCATTCTCTATGAGACAATCTACAAATTTCTCCCTAATAGTCGTCACTTCGTCCTTTTCCGCCTTGGAGGGATACGTGCACTTGTACGTGATGATCTTACGCAGTGAGAAGGCAATCTTATTAATGCTGTATGCACAATTGTTGGCCACAATGGCCTCAATGGGAATGACACCACCCGAAATGTATCCAGTCTTGAGAACATTCACTGTTATCGCCAGGATTCCACGAACTGTACTTGAGAGCATAAATTGCTTCCTGTATTCCATTTGGGCGGGCAGTTTGAGTGAGAGATCGCGATTGAGATCGAGTGTGCGACATACGGAGAAGGGCTTCTTGAAGGTCTGATCGAACTTCCAGGGTCTCTCTAGGACAACATCCACAGCGTATCTGATGTAACCGTGTGTTCCTTCGAAGGATGACGGAAGCCACATGGGCAGGGTGTATTTGAAGGAGTAGACATTAACGCCAGCGGGAAGCTCAAAGAATGATCCGCTGGCGGCATTGTAGGCACAGGTGCGACAGTTCATGTACTCCTCATTGCCGGAATGTTCAAGTGTCTCAATTTTATCGGTCATCGCAGAGTAGGAGGTCCAACTCACGCGACCACTGCCCGTCACGTAAACACAAATGGCTGAAAGAGACATAGATCTCTGGGTCATGATGATCAGTCATGGATGTGATAATAATAATGGGACAATTACCGCGTAGCCTTTTGGGGCGCTCCACAATCAGTCGCACATTTCCCGCCAGCAGTTGGCCTGACTGGTAGACGGGCGTCGGAGTGGCCGGTGTGAATTCAACTTCAATGCTGATCGGCATTCGGTGGCTTTCGCGCGCGATCACGACGATCACGATGGCGCCAAGAGATTGACGCTGCGGGGGACAATGGAATTCCTAGGATGTCACTCCACGAAATACTTCGTCACACTTGAGCGATTATTTAACAACATGTAACACAACCAAATAAATAGATAATTATTATTCACCGAGAAGACCCTCCGCGATATACAGATGATCGGTATTTGGCTCTCCTCGCGGAAAAGTTCATTGAGGAAAATGAGTTGAAAGTCAGTGTGACTTCTCGCACCAAAAATATCTCACTGACTGGTGTTTCGTCACCGAGGAAATACAGGCAGTATGAAAATGATCACCTAGATGAAAAGTCCATTTCGTGCAAAATCTCAAGAGCCATGAGATAAAATCTCTCGCAACACATGTGTATGCGTGCATCTATTTCGGGTAATTGGCGGGAATGAGGAATTTTGTGTTTACACCATTTTGCATAAGAGACACACACTTTCTTCCATCAGGTGGGACTGCAATTAGTGAAAGACACCCACTATATAATACATTTCGTCTTTTGTATTATTCCCTTGAAGCCTCTCTATACTACAAATACACGTCATAGAGTCATTCATTGAAAAATAATATTATATTGTACAATCAAATTCGGTTCAATATCGGAGAGACGCCATAAGCTTTCATTTGGTGGAGGCAGGAGCATTTGGTGAATTGTATGTCTTCTCATCATTCTTCCAGCCATACACCACTTCTGAGTAGGAGGGTGGTGGTGCTGAAAAAGCAAACAGAATTTATAGTTGAAATACAACCCAACAGACTTCACAGCATGTGATCCATCATTCGCAACTGCAATTATCTCTCAAAAGCACTTGTTCTTTCGCAATAGCTTCAACCTTATGGCATCTTTATCGCTTGAGTGATTAACTTGTTCATAAAAGTCAAAACTGTGGCATGAGGAGTAAAGAATGACCAGAAAGAGCTGTGACAATTCCATTATTCAATTTTGCTATGTGGGCGTTTTTTTCTCCCCCTCAAAGATCGATTAAAATCTCTATTTTAAGCTTTTTCCATTTTGAGCTATTGTATTTTTTTCTTCGTCTTTATCATTTCAAAATTGGTTACTGGAATGAAAAAGGTGAGGTTTTCGCAACAAAACCACGCTTCGAAAATCTAATTCCTAATATTTAATGCTTTGGAATAAGATCTGGATTAAAGTCAAAGTTAAATATTTATCGCACATATTCATTAATATTTAATATCATTGACTGAATGGGTTGAATGTTATCATTCCAGTGTTGAATTTAGGGCTTATTTTATTTAATTAAATTTCTCTAATCTTTAGTTTATCGCATTCTGGACTGCCATATTCATTTCACTCACTCAATCTTTTCTCCAAAGGAAGTGCTTGCATGGAAACCCTCAAGTAATTTTTGAGAAATATTATTTTTGCTCACCATTTTCATCCAAACTGGGTTCAATGGGTGCTGTAGGCATTGAAGCCGAAGGTATAGTTGGTGGATACGGCGCCGTAGCATGAGCCGGGCTTGATCCTGGCAGTGGTGGTGGCACTACTGGCATTGGCATGTTCATTTCAGGCTCCATTATTGGGGCTATTGGAG
>CAKKOB020001667.1:0-13457 GCA_918844115.2 Phlebotomus perniciosus
TGGAGCATGAAGTTCTGGGAAATCCTCTAGTTTGTCCTTCAGTTTGCTAATAACCTGAGAGATTTTGTGAAAATTAATGATGATGTGGAAATTTTAAGTTGGAGCATTTCTTGCCGTCGCGAGACTATCAATTTGCTTGCTGTCTTATCAGGTGTTTGAATAGAAAGCGACAACATGAATATCATGTTTGAACTGGTCTGCAATAATCTCGTGATAAAATTGAAGAAAATATACGAAAGATATGAAAGTGATGGTAAATTAGCCGGCTACATTGTATAGGTAGTTGGGCAACGCTTTGAAATATACAAATGCAATGCATTATTATAGGTATTCTGTTTAGCGATATGATTGACCCCTCGATCTTACAATGCTCAAATTAGGGTCACGAATTCTTCCTATTTGGATATTTTATATCATTAGAAAGACAAAGGGAAGATGTTAATAAGAAATCATATGAGGTATAAATGATTCGTAGATTTTGTAAATAAAATTTTTAGTGTGAGATATTCAATAATATCAACTCAAAGACAGTTGTTCAAATATATTCACTGTTCTTGTGAAATTGCTATGGATTTTCGAAATAAATTGTGAGAACTTTTGTCAACTCACCTCCTCGGAATAAGAAACCTTGAATGGACGAACGGAAGTGTCTTCCTTGTATGAGGCTTTATCTCCTGGACCCCAATAAGCCGCAACGTCCATTTGTGGCTTAGGCAGTGGCGCGAAGACTTCTCTATAGATTCTCACGCCCATAAAGCCACACAGCCCAAGGAATATAAGAATGAAATTTCCCAGCAATCCCATCTTATTATAAAATGTGTCACTTCTGTAGAGGAGCAAACAAGAAATCCCAGTTATGTATAATTAAGAACTCAACGTTCTACTGACAAAGTACGGTTCAACAGAGTGAAAATTTGCTCTGATGATTTTTCTGGAACTCGCGACTGAAACTCACTTCAGACGCGGATGGAGAAGCACTAATGATCAGAATGCTCCGTCATCTGATAATGATTGTCTCACATATACACATGCCGCCGGCCGGCTCAGGAGAATGTGTGTTGTTATGTACAATCTAAGTACAGCATGTCCCTGACTTTTTTATAAATTCTAATTTTAAAAATAGTCAGCCAAGTCATCTTTACGAGTTTCAAGATTAAATCAAGAAAATATTTATATTTACTTTATTTATGAAAGAAAATAATTTTCCAATATCAATTTAAAAATCTCGTAGATATTTTATTAAAATGACTGCTAAAGTGATATTATTCAATCAAATATCTCTGTAGAATTCAGAAACAGTTCATTTGGTCAAGGTTTCATTCAAAACTATTCATTCATATATATAATACATTTCAAAGCATCCAAATCAATCAAACAAATTAATAAGTTTGAAACTTTTAAATGGTGTAGGTACCCCGGCTAAATTATAATAGCTACACTGATTTTAATTTTTACGAGAAACTCGTGTCTATCAGTATCATACTGTATTGAACTTGAGACTCGCTATAAGAAATGTTTAATAGATAAACAGCGACTTTATCAAACATCAAATTGGACGAGAGTAAAAAATGTATTGGTGAGTTCTCTCTCTCTCTGTTTCTATTTCAGTTCACATTTTATTACACTCTCACTTACGAATTTATTTATATTTTACGCGGCAGACACACAGCTTGCACTCAATTCTGTCCCGTGAAGATTAACATAGCGAATAATGTTATCGGCATGATTTTCCTATCAGATAACATTCTGAAGGTCAATTTGATACTTTTCGTATGATTTCAAGATCTCAATCTTGAATTTAGGGGCAAATTTCTCATGAAAGTTCCATTGCACTTTAATGTATTGGCGATTAATATACGTGTTATCAAATGGATTTTCTCTGGCGCTAGCCGCTGTTTGAACTCTGCCAATGCTCCACTGATAAATGCCCCATGCGAACCTTGATAATGACTCTCATCTACCCAGATACACTATTACAGTATGAATGGGAGAGATATCGCCTGATTTACATGCACAAAAAATTTATTATTTTAAACTAAAGAGTTTAGGAATCTCCTCTTGAGTTTTCTTGTGAGTCTCCGGGACGAATATGAGAACGAATAGAGTGGAGAGAAATGTGAATCCTGCGAACATTATCAGGACATATTCAATCCCAATGGTTTCGATGAGTTGAGGAAAAGTCTTGGCGATGCTGAATCTTATCAGAGCGTGGAAAACGATAATGGATGAAGAGACAGTTGAACGGAAGTTCTTCGGTATGATTTCTGGAGCCAAAACATGAGCCAAACTGACGAATCCCAAGAAATTGAAGAAGACGAAAACCACGAGGAATGATGGAATGAGTATTGAGGCTTCAACATGAAAGATCTTCGTAACAGCCATTCCAATGAGGCATCCAGTCATCAACAATCCACTCGCCATGAATATGTACGTTCTTCCAGTCTTTAGGCTGCACAGCATAGCTAAACAGGCCCCACAGAGTCTCGTGAGATTCATCCCGAGAACTAGGAAAGGCACATTTTCCTTCATATTCAAGGATTTGATAATTAATGCTGTGTGAGCGCAAAACGGGAGATGACCAGATAATCCGTAGAAGAAGAAGATCCCTAAGAGAATTGCTATAGGTTTGAATAGGTGCTTCTTTCGCCAGTTGATGAAGAAATCTCGATAATCATCATGGACGATGGTCTTCCTCTTGCCGAAGGATATCACTTCTTCTAGGTTTCGAATGAAGATGAGCGTGTGGCCATCTGGTAGATTGAAAAAGGTATTTTTTTATGGACAAAAAGCCTTTTTGTGATAACAAATAATGGATATGGTGTTAGCTAATTAATGGATCATTTTAGTGAAGGATAAGAATCTGATCACAATATTACTATCGTTTACCAACACTCGCTATAGAAATACATAAATTGATATCGACTTCTCTAATAGATATAAATCTTAACTGTAGTCCGCTAATGCAACTGATAAGCGGAATATGTACTAAACATTCCTTTTTAGGAAAGAAAGAAAAACACGTCCTGTTGCCTAAACTGATCAGAAGTTTTTTATAATCAAAACGAGGCTTTATTTAATGATAGGACTTTGAAACCTATTTTTATGCTTTGGTATTGTTCATGTTCATGACTTACCTTCTTTCGAGACTACTCGAAGATTTGGTAATGAGACTTCAGATTCTTCAGAATTCTCTTGATTCACCGTAAAAGCAGGATTTTCCTTAACAAATATAGTCCCGATAGTAGTGAGTAAGCACAAGATGCAGCAACTGATGCACACAAGATCCCAGTTTTCCTGTATCATTCCGAGAAAACCATAAAACAGTCATACAAAAATTTCTCTGTTAACTAAATAATTAAATTACCGGAAAGATTAGAGCAAAGAGATTCACAATAACCATTCCCGAGCACAGAGCTGCCGCTGGGAAAATTGTGAGAATCCCTCTGAGATTAGTAAAGGCATTTTCTGACTCAAACATCATTGCCACGAGTCGAATGACTCCAGAAGAGGTTCCTGGAATGAGACACATAGACTAAATAGCGCATAAGAATTTAACAACCATCCATAAAGTCATTCAGATTAATTCCACAGTCGAGAGTATAATTAATTCATTTGAGCTTTGAAAGAGAATATCAATTTTCTGTGAAATTTATCGTTTAATGAGAGCAATTAATTCCGCGAATTGAATATGAAATCAATTCAACTTACCATGAAAGGATCGCGCCACTAGAATCTGCGTCAGAGAGAGGCTGTGCGAGCAATAGAAGAAGGATAGGTACATCATGAGCCACGAGGAGGTGTTGATTAATCCTAACAGGACAAAGGTTCTCTTACTGCCCAAGGATTTCAAGAAAAATCCAGACAGAATAACTCCAAAGATGGGTGTGAGAGTATTTACTGAACTGATCCACGACATTTCTTTATCACTAAAGCTGATATTTTGGGTATTGTTGGTGAATTTCTCAAAGAGAGCAGGAAATGCGATGGACATTCCCGTTGAGAGGATGCTTAGACAAACCATGAGATCCAATCTTCGTTGATATTCAGCAATTATCTTCGAGAGTATACAAATTGTCTGAGTCTGAACACCTGCATCCTGATGTGTTGGTTCCTCATTCCCAGATTCACCTTTTCCCATGGACTTAAGTGAATCATCATCTTTCTTCTCAGGTGGAACTTTCTTTGGAGGCGTTCTCACAACAACCGGAATATCATTCATGTATCTCTTTCTGAAAATTTCATACACCACCTGCTCATCTCTTGCAGTTTCAGAAGCCACATTTTCCAAAACAATCACATTGATTTGGGATGTCGGAAGATCCTCAGAGTCACTTTTCCCATCAGACATGTCGAAATAACTCGGAAACAAAGTGGGAAAATAAATCTAACGACCAGAGCTCTTTATTCTCTCAAAAAAATTCGAAAATTTTATTTTCTCTAAAATTCTTAGCTTCTACAAGCATTTTGTATCACAAAGTAAATTTTTAAGTAATTGCTAGCTAAGTAATAAATTAGATAAAATTTGTGTTTCATCCTATTTCTTCACGAAGAGCTCCTCAATCTCTTGGAGTGTTTTCTTATTGGTCTCCGGGAGGAAATTGTAGACAAATAAGACACCCAGGAAGGCAACTGATCCGTACATCAAGCAAATATAGTCGCTCCCAATTGTGGCCAGGAGTGTAGGGTAAATCTTGATGGCGATAAATGCAAGACCATAAGCATATGAAACAGTGATTCCTGAAGCGAATCCCCTCATTCTCTGTGGATAGATTTCTGCTATCATGGTGAATGGGATGACCAGGAAGCTCGTGGTGCTGGCGAACACATACAAGATTATGAGAATTCCGGCAATCCATGTGGTGGTCGGACACGGATTCCATATGCAGAGAACAATTCCGATCAAACTGACTCCCACAGTGAGTCCTCCGACGATCGTGGAAAGTCTCCTGCCCACCACATCTAGAATTCCCGCCAGAACAGTTGTACCCATAACGCGAGCCACTCCGAGGATGACAGTAAAGAGGAAGGGATCCATCGTGATGCCAATAGATTGGCTGAACTTCACAGCATAGACTACGAGGACAAATGTCCCGGAAAATTGCTGGAATGTGAAGAAGCTCATCATGATGGCGAGTGGCTTGTAGAATTCAGGACGCTGAATCATCTCCCAATGCGAGAGACTCTTCCCTGGTGTCTCCTCATTGCCACGGATTTGTTTAGAGAGTTGCTGCAACTCCTCCTGGCAGTTCTTTTTCTTACCATTGAGGCGTTTCAGGGATTTTTCAGCCTGAGAGAAACGATTCTTCATCATGAGCCATCGTGGAGACTCCGGCACAAAATACAGAGCCAATAGAGCAGTAACGCAGATCAAACCAGCGATTCCACTCACCAGGCGCCAGTCATTCTTAAAGCAGATGAAGAAATTAGTTAAGCAAGTCTTGGGAGACTTACCAAAGTCACTGACCTTGATGAAGTATCCAAGGATGTAGATGACAAGAACCCCTGAGGAGATTGATATGGAGGTGAAGACCATGAGACGTCCTCGAAGCTTAGGGCTTGCAATCTCAGCTGAGTAGACGGCAGATGGGGAACTGGAGAGCCCTGCCACGATACCTGAAAAATTTCAATCCAAGCTAGTCGATAAGCCAATCAAACATTTATCGGTGGTGACGTTATTGGTTTTGTTTTTTGGACTGATAATTGGAAAGATAAATAAAATGAAGAGGGGGAGTTCAAGAGATAATGAGGAAAATAACAAAAAGTACCAAGGTTGGCGAACCTCGATACGGGATCTACACGATCTACAGGAATATTGTGCTTCTATCAAAAGAAAAGATATACTTAGTTCAACAATAAATCATATGTGGGATTTTTTGTGGCCACCAAATAACCAAGGAAAATTCCAAAAGTGGTTATAAATTTAGGGAGTAATGAGGCCATTCATTTAGTTTTGTAAGAAATCCTAAAACATTTGGGAAGCAAAATCCATTATTTTCCTAACTTTTAAATGAAAATCTTGATTCTTACATTTTAGACAAGTTGCTGTAGGTGCATGCTTGATAGATTAAACTTAAAAGCAGAATTATACTACAATTTGGAAAATAATTCAGGGTCAATCAATCCTACCTTAGTAAATTTCTGCACAATTACAGACAGATCCATTGATCAATATAGACTGAAAAGAATTTTTTTTTATTGTGCAAATCTTAGCCAAAAATATAATAGAAAACGAAGTTTCTCAGTTTAAGCGTTTAGCAAATAATTTAGAACAAATATCGTGAAATATAAACTTTGTCACTTAATTCCTTTTTTATGAATGAAAAATTCATAAAACACGAATTTATGGCAAAAGCAATCGGTTTTCTTTGAAAATGTTCAATGTCACTTGTTCAAACAATTCCTCTATTTTCAGATGAAAATCCATATTGTTTGCACATCACACGCCTTTTTTGTCATAAATCTTCGTCAGTCAAGCAACAATTGTCGCTTTGAGCAAAAATTCTTATCACAAAATCACTTTGCTTTCAATCTTTTATCCCAAACTTGATTTGTTGCCATTTTTTGCGAAAAATTTACCACATAAGAAAAAAAAAACTGTTTACTCATGAATATGGATGGAAGCGTTACGCAATCATAAGAATATTGATGAGATTTACTTGTGTAAGAATAATGGATTTTTATATATCACTCACCAATAAGTATTCTGGCAGCAATAATTTCCATGTACATCACATTAGAGTCACTCTTGCTGGCAAAGGCGACAATCGCCCAGGAAATGATGGATAAAATGTTGACGGCGATTAGGGTCTTTTTCCTGCCAAACTTATCCAACGTGTAGCTGGCGATGAGTCCTCCAACAGGACTGAAGATGGTATTGATGGAAGCCACCCATGAACCCTGCTCCTCGGTCAAGGCCACAGCACTGCTGGGGTCTGTGAGGAGGGAGAGTGTCGTGGCGGGATATCCTAGGCCCATTCCCGACGACAGGACCGTAAGATTTGCCACGACACTCGCCAGAATTTGCCTCCTGATCGCCGAGCCCGAATCTGTTCGTTGACTCTCATATTGAGAGGAATTTTTATCAGGGAGAAACTTTTTATCAACCTCACACGCTTCCACCGCCATTTAACCAGCCTTCTTTTTTTCCTTTACTTTCTGCTTCAACTTCGCAAGCACGTTTTTCAACAGCGAACAAGATTCAACTTCTGCGAGGCCACACACAAAATTTTCTTCACGCGGGACTCAACCCAGGAATCTGCACTATTGATAAGAACTACAAAATTTTCTATACCACTAATGAATTAAAAGGCATGTCACGAGCGACAGTGTCTATTAATTTGCAGATAGATATAGAGAGCGGCCGATTGATTCGCGACAAGCGCCAAAGTGGGACTGATTTGATCTTGCGACCAAGCAATTGTCGATAGACTCAACTCGGCAATGCCTCTGAGCGAGAATCTATTTTACAGTCACGTGGCAGCCAGTTACGCGCAAGCTTTCTCACGTTTTTGGGAAAATAATCCTGCGGCTTCTCCGGCATTGTACGCTTAATCGTAAATAATTAATGGCAATACTTTAAAGCTGGAGACAAAATCTTCAATTAGGTCAAAAGAGATAAAAAGATTTTGTGACGTAAAATTCTCTCTGTCTTAAGAAGTTATAGCATTTCTGTATTATAAATCGCGTTTTCGTTATGTGAAATAAGTCAACCGAAACGCAATGTTAAGTATCATGACCAAGATTGTTTTTCTCAAAATAATTAACCGTCTGTCTAGAGTCGAGAATAAATTGTTGAAAGACATTAAATCTCATTAAATTTAGCAGCCGGTGAAAAACTTTTAAATGATATCCTAATTATAGGTAAAAGAAATATAAAAAGAAAATTAGCAGATTGAAGTGAAGGATTTCATAATTTATCAGGTGGGGGTGGGGGTCCTTGAAGACCCGAAATCTCTATCTGCAACCTTTCGGCCTCCAGATCAATATAACTGACGGAGAAACGGCGTAAAAGAAAATATCTGCCTATAATTTCCCATCGCCGATCTGTAATTCTCACGCACAATTGTGACGAAATCCTGTGACTCCCAAGAGAGACGTTCTCCGAAGCAAAAAACATCTATTTATACACAATCATAAAAAAGGAAGGCAATTTTTCTCTCTCACAATCCATTTTAAATATTCTCATTCAAATATTATCTTTCATTCCCAAATTATACGCGTGGCACTTTGTTTTTTTGAGACACTTTTATGAGTCAAAACAGCCTCAAATAAAGAAAATTGTTTCGCAGATTTTTAACCAAGTGTCTCACTGTGGTATCTTTCTGAATTGCCTCGTAAATTTAATTGTAGCATATAATAATTTAATTAATCCCCAAATTACACGCCGTTTTTTCCCAGTGCAAACAAACACTAATTTCAACAATTTGGTATCAAATAATAGAGAAACATCTGTGAATATTTATCAATCAATATTATTGCAATTGAAGATATTGTAATTATGTCTCCCCGCTATGACTTAATGCTGAACGTTAACAAAGAAACTGCAAAAAACATCGTTTCTCTTGCTATTTTTTCTCATTGATATCGCGAAGCAACGATTGGGAAATTAATTTGTGTGTTTCTCCACTGAGACATGTTTATGTTCCCCCCATTAACGCGAAAAGCTGGAGAAGTGAATGCAAATACACTTCCAAACACGTCTCTAATCTAATGTGAAATCGAAAAAAAGCTAAATATGCTTGATTTTCAATATCAAGGGGTTTACACGTTTAACACTTTGTAGACTTTACTCGCTTTACTCAAGAAGAATGGTTATAAGATTGGAAAATCAATACAGTAAGTGGTTTATTTGAGTAGAAAATACCCAAAAATGCTACAAAGTGTTCAGAAATTGTAAAGCAAGAAATCATATTTTGAGTTTTTCAATGTCGGAAAGAAGGAATTATTAGACTCTCTTGAACTTGAATCTGCGAGTTCCTCGCACTCTTTACCTAGTGATGTCGTTATAAAAAGGAAATAAAAAGAATGAAGAGGAATACTTGACGATATAGAGTAATAATTGCCGGTGGTCAGATTACATGTTGATTCTATCTTTTAATTGTCAATAAATTACCAATGACATCCTCGAGACAGAGTGATATAGCGCTCATAAATCGTCCAACAATCACCTTCATGATAATTCAGTTGCACAAGTAAGTGAGAAAATGCGCCAAAATATTTGCATCTTCGCACTCAATGGCTCTTGATTAACACTTCATTTTGCTAAGAGTTTTATTATTTCAACGAAGTGGAATCACAATAGACAAGGAAGATGGAAGAATGATTATTTCTTACTCGTTTTAGTGTCTTTCTCGTCATTGGATGCTTCACCTTCTTCCTCTTCCTCTGATTCTGAAGAATCATCATCATCGTCCTCGTAAGATTCATCAGACTCTGAATAATCAGAATCAGGATTGGCGTAACCGCCATAACTGCTCGATCCAGCGGCTTCGTCATTATAAGATCCATAGGAATAGGATCCGTAGTCATCGTAATCATCAGGAAGATTCTGGCGCCCAAACTTATGGCTTCGCACTGAAAAAGAAAGCACAATTTTATAATCTCGGTAGACTTCTATGCTTTCTCCAGCAATCCCACCTGACATGCTGAGATCCTTGGTCTGAGATGTCTCATAATTGCACTTGGGGCAAGGAATAGGCTTGTTCTTCTCATACTTGAAGCCCTTCCGCTTTACATGCTCCTCGCAGTAGCAGGTCTTGCAACGCAGACACGAATACTGACCCAAACGATTGCAAGATTGACCTGAAGACGGAATTCATTATTCACAGTGATTACAGAGGATGTGGAAAAAATCTTCTAGATACTCACACTTGTAGTTTTCCGACTCCAGCACCTGACAAGACGCCTGATGCTCAAATTGATCATCCTCACAAAGGAATCCGTTACAGTATGAACACTTGAAGATCCTCCCACCATGGTCCCAGACACCTCTCTCGCACTCCTTGCAGACAGCATCCTGAAAATCCAAGAGAGCAGATTCAATGAAACTACCGGATAGTCCTAGAAATATTATCCAGCCTACCTGGAGAGGACAAGAGCAAGCGTGCGTTTGAAGGCACTTCCTCCCGTGACATATCCATGCCTCGCAGAAGTCACAGATCGCCCCCACCATTCCCAGACCCGTAGTGAAGACTCCCGGATGACGTACCACACAGTCACCTGTCTTCAGCATGCACTTTACTTTTCCACACTGAGCGCATACAGGGAGGCGTTGGACACTCTGACAAAAGTAGCAGAAGGCTCGGGATTTCTGTTTCCTGTCCGGGAAAGTCAAAAATGAGTGGATGATGATGAGAAAATAGGATTTCCAGCTTACTTCTGACACTTTTCGCACTCCATCACCACATTGCACGGATACTCAGCGATATCCACTAATTTATTGCGAATCTCCTTCTGGCGGAGCTTCTGCTTTTCCGCCTTCTTCCGCTGCCCCGTTTTCTTCTTCGGCATGACTGAGAAAATACCGGGGAAAATGCGGAAAAACACCCGAAGAATTACCGGAGCAGGATATGCACATGTAACCTCACTTTCAATCTCATTGCCAACTTCACATTACATCGATGAATTTCGTCGACGGTTTAGACGAGTTTTTTTTGTGTAATGAGCGTGAGAGAATTTTTCTCAATATCGCGACGAACAGTGGGAAATATATATCTGCTGGCTTTATTACCAATTGTGATAGTAATGTGAGTGATAAGGGTGTTCCATTGATCACTAAGCTGCACGGTGAGTGTATTTTTGCTGTAAGCAAGTGTCGGAAAAGGTGATTTTTCATGCATTGTTTCGCAGAGTGCAAATTGAGGGCAGTCGAGAAAAACAAAAGGGCCTCCCGGACGGGGAATTTCGAATGAAGAGTTGTGAAAAATGCAGAACAATAATGTGAAGAAGGAGACTTTCCAGTTGCTCCAGTACTCGGACGACTCCAAGAGTCTGTCGGATCTCGAGTTGACAGAAATAGTTGTGCCAAGGAAAAGAAAAGTCCGCAGGTATGACAGCTTCAGGGTCTCCGCGCTCACCTTTCTCTCTCTCTCTCTCGCTAAATTTATGCCGCGGAATCACGCATCGACCCAGTGACAATGAAATTAATAGGTTTGTCTTGCAGGAAAACAAAGTCAAAGGGGGGCTACAAGCAGAAACAGCCACCACCTCCGGTGCCTGGGAGCTGCAAGAACCTGGGCTTATGGATTGCCATTGTCACGACATGGTGCTGGCTCCTGATTCTTTCGTACATTATAGCCGTGGTGAATACGGGGAATCGGCAGCTGGACAGGCAGTTGCAGAAGGTCTCAGCCACTACTCAGAATGTCCCAGGGGCTCTTCAGGAGTGGCACGAAACCTCACAGTACTTAGAAGCCAATCAGACGGCGCTAATCTCCAAGATGCTAGACGTTCAGCAGACGTTGAAAAATTTCACGGATGAGGTAAGCCAAAATCTTCCCTGATTATCTCTGAAATGTTGTCTAATCTGGTGAATTTGACTTCCTAGGTGGTTCAACTGAAGAGCCAAGTGCATAAGAAGGCAGAAGTGCCGGATGACAATGAGAAGATGGCAGTTCTTCAAACCAGTATTGCGGATTTCGGGGCGAAAATCAAAGATTTGTCCACGGCTGTTGATGATCTCAAAGATCACATGGTACGAGTTCAGCAAGAAGTGAATAATAACACCAATTTTAATCATCACCTGCAGGTAAGGCAAATTCCATTGTGTTTGCCGTGTGAGAATATTCCCGGAATAGCTCACAACATGCGAGATGTAGCATTTTTAAGGCGAAGATTTCCCTCGTATTTCAACCCACATTTCAAGATAACTCTCAAGGAGAACGATAAAAAAGAATTTGCTCTCAAATCCATAAGTTCGCACAAGTTTTTTTTTTATCTCCTTCTCTTTACCAAAGCATTTATCTCAAAATAAATTGACTCACATGTTACCCCATCTTATCAATAATCTTTGCAGGAGATAGCGCTAGAGAGGAGAGTGAACGACACGACGGCAAACCTCAATAGCTCGAGCCCACAGCAGTTGAGTAATTTTGTGAATTTCACAGCCGCGTACACGGACAAGCTGGCCCAAATCAATGACACCCTCAATGCCATCAATAATGTCCTGAGTCAGAAGACGAAGAGCATTGAGGAGGATGAGACGAATTCGAAGAAGATAATCGATCGTCTCTCCGACAGTGTGACCAACACATCCTCCCATGTATCGTCCATTGAGGAGGATTGGTCCAAGTACAAGCAGAATGTGAAGGGTTTGGAGACGGCCCGAGTGGCGACAGACGCGCGCTTGAGCAATTTGGAGAATGTCACGGATAATTTAATGAGAAGCGTGGAGAAACTCCGTGGCGAGACTCAGATGCAGAATGAGAGATTTACCAAAGATATTGAGATGCTTCAGCAACAAATTCAGCGTCTAGCTTCAGCACAGGAAGCCCTTGTGAGTATAATTTGACTATATTTATAGATTTATAATTTAATCAATTCTGCCGAAAGTTCTGTAACAAATGTAAGTGTTTAGGAAATTTTAAACTTTTTTGGTTTAAAAGATTTTTAAAGTTTTTAATGAGAATCTTTAGGTTCAGTTCTTAAAAACTAATTTTATATTGTTCCAAAAACTGTATTTTTCGGTATTTTGTAAGTTTCTAGTAAGACATTTTTCCTCCAGAAATTTACTACACCCCCGGCAAAACCTGGACCACAACAGCCATCCACACCCCAAGTAGCTAACACAGTTGCCTCGTCAAATACAAGTGGCTCACTCAACATCGAAAAGTAGTAATTGGTTTTAGATATTTAGGGTGACTTTTTTTCGGATAGATTCTAGGATTAACACGTGTGATGATGAGGAATGCAGAAAATTCATTACATTCTTCTGTATTCGTCGGATAAAAAAACTTATTCCTAACCGCCCGGAGGAGTATTTCTTATGCCTTCGCTCGGACTTTGCGGGAATAACTTTGCAAAAGAATTTTAATGTTCCAGTTTATTTATCTTCTATCCTTGTAGACTTTGTAGGAATATTATTTTTTAGTTTTTGTGATTTTTATAGTAATGCAAGGAGAGGGTGGGACAAAGAGTGTGGCGGGTAAAGGGAGTTTTAGAAAAGAGTGCTAAATTTTACCAAGGAGTATTGAGTCAATTTTATTTGCCACCTAGAATTTATTTAAAATATATATATAAAAGTAAAATCTTTTAAGAATAATAAAAGAAAAATTCAATGAAGAATTTTAAATGCTAAAATGTTGGGAAAGTTTTCACTGAGAAATCACACCCAGTTGTCGGCCGACATCTCTGAAGGCGTCGATGCACCGTTGGATATCCTTTTCAGAATGAGCAGCAGATATTTGAACACGGATGCGAGCTTTTCCTTTGGGCACCACTGGAAAACTGAAGCCAATCAC
>CAKKOB020001668.1:0-11223 GCA_918844115.2 Phlebotomus perniciosus
GATATGACCAAAATGGACCAAAAGTCCATTTTTAACTAAACCGGTATTTCCGGTATTTGGATACACTTGTGTAATATATTGTTGGAAAGCTCTCGCTCTAAGCTATAACATATTAAAATTTCAAGAAAATCTATAACAGATTTTCGGAGATATCTTAAAAAGAAAATTTCAGACTTTTCAAAATGGCGGACGGAAGGGTGGGGGGAGGTCAACTATAGCGCCATCTTGTAATTTACCCCCACTTAAGTACCTTTGCCGAAAACCGCAAGTTTCTATCTATAACGGTTCTCGCTATAACAATTCTCCGGCGGACGGACGGCCGGACGGCCGGCCGGAAAAACCGGTTTTTGGCCACCCACTTTTTCGTGATCAGTGAGACTCGAGACACCCCCATATGGCTATCTCAGACCGACCTGATGACTTTGGTATTTTGTGACGAACGCAATAGTGCAATCTGTAAGAATTCCACTAGAAATTGCCCTTAATCTTCAACCTAATTTATCCTGTATCAATATTGCAGAGTATAGATATAAGGTTGTTGCAAAATCAATTTCCATTTTTGTTCCTGTTTTCATGGTGAAAATGTTCATACTTTTTTCAACAGAATTGAACAAAACTGGGCTCGTTCGAACCGTTAGTTCTTTTACTTTCAGAATCTGGCTAGGACTTTGTGATAGGACCAGTGGTTGTCCACGTGAGTCAGGGTTTGATGAAATTCTTTAAAAAAAGTTTTTTAGAACTGGTCTAAAAGTGGTCTAAAAGTCTTGGAAATGCAAAGAACTTTCAAATGAGAATCAAGAACGAATTCCGGTATAACACTGGTTTAAACCCGGTTTAAGTTTAAACCGGTTTAGGATTGTTGGAAATTCAAAGACCTTTCCATTGAGTACCCACATGATGGGTTTGGGGGAGTAAAACCCTTGAAAAGAGAATCTTAAACATTTGACCTTGAAAAACCGTTAAACAGAATGGTTCAAGGTCATTGGCATCTATGGACGACAAGTATGTCTGGTGAATCTACAAAACATATGTGAAATTGAAAAAAAATCGCAGGACTGCTTTTCGAGATATAACAAAAAACATGTTTTATAGGGGATAGGGGGACTTTTAGAAAAAAGGGCCTGGTTTTTAATTTTTTTTTAATTTTCGCCCAAAAACAAAATGACGTTGTGGGAGGAGAGAGGAAGTGTGATACTACAAAATTTGCATTTGACTCTCTTCTTTTTTAATCCTTTTCTAGAATTTTCTGGGAAAATTGTTAGTTTCGTGGACACTATCACAGAGATCCTTACAATAGTTGCACAACTCCAAAGTCTAACGATTAAAACTCCAAACTTTACTCCTGCTATGACCATCTAGGCCTAGACGGGTTATTATAAGTACATACAGGGGTTATTTTGGACATATTCACAAATTAGACGAATTGTAGTCCTTATAAAAGATTTCTGATAAGGATGTACAAATTTTGTAAAGTTAGGCCTCCCAGATGCGATGACTGTTGTCCAGACAGCCAGAGTATTATCTGAAAGTGATTTACCACATACAAAGCATGAGATGTGTCATGAATTTCACCACGAGAAATCATGATTTCTGAGTGCGACTCTGATTAAATAAGCATTTCGTAGCGACATCAAGATCGTAACATTCTTCTCCTTTTACATCACTTCGTGTTCGCACTCGACGTTGTGCAGACCACCAAATTCGCAACATCTTCAAGTGATTTTTTTAGGCAGCTCTTAAAAGTGAATCAGTGAACAGAGTTCTGGCGCTGTGTGAAACATTTGGTGACTTGTAGCATTTACAGACGTGGTAAATATTCAGATATATACTTGGGTTTCCTCTCTGTTTTTCCGTATTTCCACTTCGTTACATGGAGAGAAAAAAAAACTTACGCCATGCAAGTTGGGTGAAACGTCATCACATGGTAGACGATGCGTTTCACTTGGACGAGGCCGAAATGGGTAAACACTTTTTCTCTGAATGTATTGGAATGAGAAAGACTTGATCGGATTACAGATCCGAATACAGACGAATCCATTCGTATATTGTGAATAACATAAATTTTCATTAATCTCTGCTACCATTTCTTATGAGTTCCCCACCTCGTGCTTAAGTTTTCCATTTATTCAGTGGATACAGTCGCGATCAGTCGCACCTGAGTATTATGTGTCGTCAAGAAGTGTTTGTTATCTGTAAAAACGAATAGGAAATATATATAATCAGTTAAAAGTGTCCATTCCTTGATGAAACATTTTTCTGATTTCCCTCGATATAAAGGCCTTCTCTGCACAGAAGAGTATTGTTTAGTTGATACTCACCTGAGTGATAATACCAGAGATAAACATATTTCAATTTCGCAAGAAAAACGTGAAATAACTGTGATTTATTTTCACTATAAAATTTTTGTTGACAAATTTCACTAACAAGTATAAAATCTTGATTTGGTTGACGCAACAGAGAGGACTGTTTAAGTGCATATCACTTAATCGCGGAAGTCTTCAGAAATAAGATATAATTCAATCTACAAGTGGTGTTCAATTGCAAGTTTAAAGTAAGTTATTTGTCAAGTAATTCATTTCAGTATAAAATGCAATTTTTTCCCTGCTTTCTACTTTTTATTCATGATGATATGACACTTTTTACAAGTGCGAAAATGTTGCGAGTAGAGGTTAAATATTTTTGACCCTCGTATTACACTGGTGGCATGGAAGTACAATCGATTATACATATATACATGTATTGGACTATACAAATATTAAAAATTTATGCCCATCCGTCTGTAGTTGTATGCTTTTAGAAGAAGTGGTAAAAAAGCTTTCTAAATCCTTATGTAAGAGGTCGTCGAATTAAAAATTTTAATTCTATGTACTTTTGACAATTGGCCTTATTCCAATGCGAATGGAAAGAAAAGTATAGCATTGACTATGTAAGTTACAGTGGGGTTTGAAAAATATATCTGCCGAATTTCGCCTGTAGCGTGTGGAAAAGTTATTTTTACCAATGAATAAGCTACGTCACTGTGCAATCATAATACCTAATTCCTCACATTTGTGTGGAATCTGACCTTCAGTTAGATTCATGGGTTTCATCTGACTTCCGTAGGTTAAGACGCGTATATAAGAGTAGTCACTTAGAGATTCTTATTGATACAATTAATTGAAGTAACTACAATGGTTATCAGGATATATAAAACATATATAACTATAAACCCTCTCTTATCATATAATCACTAGGCAATGTACTTTAATGGAGCTTTAATCCTCACGGAAAAACTTGAAAGACAATTTTAATGCAAAATCATTATGATTATGCGAATTTGTATTAATACAATCAACTTATATTAAATCACTTAAATCTATCATGTGTTAAATTTTAATTTTAAATGTATTTTTTCTCGGTCAACTCATTTGTCATGTTTCTCGGAGTTTCTGCGTGTTTAAAAATCTACTAGTACCTAACACTAGTAATAATAATTTGACGTGTGAACTGTGAGCCGCGTAACTGGACTGTTTAAATACAAACATACATACACACGTATATTTATTATTATATATAATTTTTTTCTCGTCTGACATTGTAAAATTATTTTTATGATTATTACCCAGCTAATTTAACCAGGGATATTCTTTGGAATTCGAAAATATTTCTTCTTTTTCTCTTCAAAATTACAAAAATTACGAAAATTACAGTCACTAGGTTAACGGTAGCCTATAATATAATATATACAAAGGTATATACAAACCTTGTGATGCAGTGATCACTTCCTTGTGCACTTTACACAATCTTTAAATTGCAGTTACAGCAATATATTTATGTGTGTGTGAGACATAGAAACAGATAATATTCTAGTCGAGTGTTAAGATCTGCAATTAAATGCTTCGACATTCTGCTTCTTCTAGACTCTAAACCTCAGTCGGAAGTATCCAAACGCTCATATTTAGATTAGACGTTAAGTGAAGAAGTATTCTAGCTGAAGTATAAGCTGGAGGAATAATTTTAAGAGGAAGCATTTTTGCCTTGTACTTAAAAAGACAAGTAGTTGAGTGCAAAAGTAAATATTTTTCTTGATTTTATAATGTTTTGTGAATTGATTAATTCGTGCGCAAATTCTACGTCAACCCATCCAACATTGCTCAATCAGCAACGGTAATTACAAATAGAATTGAATAAATTTACGTACTTAGGATTTTTCACATCGCCCGACTTTAAGTTAAAAATCATGTTTAAGTTTTTTGAACTTTCATATAGATTGTTAATCTGGGTTAAGTATATTTGGAAGAATTTTAATTGTAATTGCTTCATTAAAAGTGAAAATATATCGCATTTTAAAGTCAAATTTTCGGATAGTTCAACTCAAGAATAAATCGTGAAATAATATTCTTTTGAAGTGAGTGACTTTGTAAGGTTAAATATTTGCACTACTCACCGTGTCGTGTTTGCCTAGATTATTTTTTGCTAGAATAATTTTTGATAGACTTGAATAGACTTGATTAACCTATATCTAATACAAAATTTGTTTATAATGTTATTTAAAAGGAAAGCGTTGATAACAAATTATTCACAAAGACAAGAATTTTCATTGCCATTTTTTTAGTTTCGCGTGTTATTAGCTCCTCGACCTTTTGACCATTATAATATAAGAATTTTTGACAAAGTTCTTGGAGCAGGTCCTTTACACACATGGGTTTAACCTAGAGAAGGTTTAGTCAGTTTAGAGCCAAAGATAGTTCGTACCCACTATAAACGCGGGTTAGCATTTAGAAAACAACAATTTTGATTGATGTCACACTGAAATTGTCATTAATTGAACTGTCTTCGGCTCTAAACTGGCTAAACCTTCTCTCAGTTAAATCCATGTGTGTAAAGGGTAATCTTTGAACTTTGAAAAATTACTTGAAAACTGCTACAGAAATTTTGGCGTTCTTATCAAGATATTTCTAAACTTTTGATTAATTTTAAAGCTTTTAATAAATTTTTAATAATTTCGGATTTGGCTAACTTCTTAAATTATTTTTTTTTGTTACTTTTCGTGATACTTAGCACGAAATGCTTAGCAACGAAAAGAGATTTTGTTGGAAAAAATTTCTCTTCTTGCTTTAAGTATCCATTCATTATAAATCAATTGTTTATTCAGAAATATTTTCTCACCCAAGTGAATGACGTGGTGTCTCATAAATTAGAAAATAAAATTGATCATGCATTGATCAGTGACAATTACTGTCTGAGATGTTTCCGGAACAGAGGAAATTCCCAATTATTCAAAGGTCACGTAGGTAGGAAGGTGTTGTTCGTCACATGGAATGATGTGGAAGTAAATAAGAAGTCTTACTCATTTTTCATCTAATGCACTGCCGTTATAAGTATCTGATGTCGTATTATCTGAGATTACAAAGATTCGCTAAAAATGTGCTTATTTGCAATGTTTTTTTTTGTGAATCTCAATTTTTGTTACTACGACAAAAGAACATGTCATTCTTCTCGAAAGATAAGCATGATTTCAAAGAGACGCAGACGAATGTGTCTATAAGCATGACCATATGTTTTTTTGAGTAAATATTGATAAATATGATAAAGAGTAAATAATATAGGAAAAGCACGCAAGTAGATTATAAGTTCTATAAGTTGTCTCATTCAACATAGTCATGCTTGTAGTTGAAGTTATGCGATTGTCGCGTTAGCTATGTTCTTGCGTCCTTCAATGCGAGCAATTCAAAATGAAATGAGTAAGAATATGTTTTTGGGCGAAATCAATAAATTTTTTTCCACCTGTTCAGCAGGAACGAAATATCCGATGACTGCGTGGTGTAATTTTTCATCGAAGCTAAGAGTCTCGTTTTCATATATTTACTTTCACCGCCTGAGACGAGCTTCAGCGGTTATTTTATTAAAGTTTATGCTTGAGACAAGAGAGAGAGAAAAAAATCCCATTTGCGTGAAGTGTCGGGGAAATTAATTTCCAGTAAAACAAGTTATAGTATGAACAAGCTTCTTCTCAATTCTTTTTTCTCTCTCTGTTTTGAAACTCAAAATTGTTTATAACAGTTAAGATCCATAGAAAGTGGATTTCCTTTCTTACAATCGTTACTCTATTTTCATTCGATGAGCCATGTCTACATTGAATGTCTCAATTTATTCAACTTTCGGTGCTCTTTTTCCTGGATGTCTCATTTCGTACATCCAAGGCACTCGCTATATAGTTTGTCACGCTTGTGTTCATCGTTAGTGATTCACACATTGAAACAAGAGCGCGATTTGTAGTGAGGCGCTTATGATGGAATGTAATTTGAATAATTTAAGATGTTGTATTCAAAGTGTTATTTTCTAATTTGACCATCATCCGCAATTTTTTGTATTGTTGTGATAATAATTGCGTAACATGTGTAACACATACAACACAAGCATATGTATTCGTCTGATGTGGCTTCACGTTTCATCATTGCTTATCATTCAATCCTGAGGGTAAAAAAAAGTTTTCTTTTTTGCCAAATGGTGCTACCAGGGTCATTTGTTTCATAAGCAATAAAAAAATAGGTAAAACGATAGCGAGATTCAGTTTTTTGTCTGGTTTATTTACCAGTTCTTGATTTATGTAATGAATTTTTCTCGTAATGAGGAAGACATAATTTAGAAATTAATTTTTATCAGATAAATAGCAAGCAGAAATGGAGCTTATCCTGGTTTTTGTGATAAGCGAGAAAATAGTTATTGATTTTGCTTTTGAACTATGTTTAATGATTAGAAATTTTTCTAATTGTTGTATTGTTTGTTTTTTCTTTAGGAAAATGGAATCGATGGAACCAGAGCAAATTGAAGTGACCGAGGCTGAGCCATTTCTGGGTCCTCTGGACATAGTTTTGCTGGTTATCTTGTTAGGAGCCGCTGCTTGGTGGCTTCTGAAAAACAAGAAGAGCAATGATGATTCCAGTTCTACGAGATCATATTCCATCCAGTAAGTATTTCCTCTAATCAAATCCTTTAGCTACAAAATTCACTAACATAAATCTCTCCTGCAAGGCCAACAACGGTTAACACCATGACGATGGCTGAGAACTCCTTCATAAAGAAGTTGAAGGCTTCCGGGAGGAGTCTTGTTGTCTTCTATGGGTCTCAGACTGGGACAGCTGAAGAGTTTGCTGGACGCCTGGCCAAAGAGGGCATGCGCTATCAACTCAAGGGAATGGTGGCTGATCCCGAGGAGTGTGACATGGAGGAGCTTTTAAATCTCAAGACAATACAAAATTCATTGGCTGTCTTCTGTCTGGCAACATACGGCGAAGGAGATCCAACTGACAATGCAATGGAATTCTACGAATGGATTAAGAACGGGGATGTGGACTTGACCGGGCTTAATTATGCCGTGAGTGTTCTCATCGAATTTAATTTCACTTGCAAACCAATTATATATGCTCCGCGTACAGGAGAAGTCACACATTGTCTTATTAACTTGCTAAACTGGTTCTGTCCTAAATAGAAAATGTATTTGAATGCTTGTGAAACGAGTATAGAGCATTACGGACACTATTTTCTATGCTTAATCTTCTTATTGGTAGATTCTCGCGGATTTCTTACCTTTTTACCGTATTCTCTCTAAATAGGAAATCATTAAGTATACAACTTTTCTACTTCCTTCCATTTGCACTTGGCCGTTTTCTTTAGTAAAACAGTCACATTCAGTGGTTAATATATAAGCGGGTTTATTTAAGAAAGTTCTTTTGGCTGAAAATAAAAGTAATTTTTTCTGTGAGTTAATTATGGTTCAACCAACTGTTTAGCACTTTTAAGATTGCTCTCTCATGAATCGTTTGTTCATTAATGTTAAGATCAAGGGTTCATTAATTAGATACATTTTCTCACTTCTTTCTTTTAAATTGTTTTTGCAAAGTTAGTGGAAATGCTACAAAATTCAGCGATGTTAGAAATCAAATTCAAAGTTCTAAAAGTTTATTGAAAAGCGGTTTTTTGACAATTCAGCTCGACTTTTTACAATTTGATTCGCCAAAAATTGCTTTGAAATCGCGAAAATAGGTAATAGATTTTGTTAATTATTTGCCGAAAGGGTTTTTGGAGTTTTCCAGAATAATTTTGAATCCAAATTTTGGATTTTTTATTCGATTTTAATATCGTTAGTGATAAAAATTCTTTGCCTTTTCATTAACTTGTTTGTAATTTACTTTCCTACAATATCTCTTATTTAAGATAATTATGGTTTCTGGAAACAGGATATAAAACTAAGAAAATTCAATTGTTTAAATTCTCTGTTATTCAGTCTCAAGACAAGTAGGTATTACCTGCTTTTTTGTGAAGTCAAACTCTGAGAATTATTTGCTTATTCATTTTCATTTCTGTCGAAGAACTCTTTACTTTACTCTGAGAAGAGCAATTTCGTAAGTTTGTCACTTGAGTTTTCAGTGAGATATATTTCACACGAAACTCGGCAACAATGCCTTTCAACATCGGGTAAAATCGTTGAGATAATGACGTCATATCGTAAAATTACTCTCTGTGTGAGTATGTATATTTTTCATTCACCATGCGGCTCTGAATTGACTGTCTGCTTTTCAGTATAATCTTGCATAACCTCGAAGCACCTCCAGTCTCCCAAATTCATGGGATTTTCCTCTTTATTTGATCGATCTTGAGAAAGTAAATATTACAAACAAATACCAAAGTAATAAGTTTTGAGCATTTCATTGAGATAGTGTTGAAAATAGTGGATTACTCGTAATATGCCATAGTGTTCCACTTTTTCTGAATATTTCGTCATGAGTTTGAGGTCAATATTGAGAATCCGATTAATCGTGAATTCTCCAATCGCTGTGATTCTCAAGCGACAATGCAGTGTAAATTCCCATTTGTCTCCTATTTTATCACCTGGTGATTTAATTTTCAATCAAATCATTTTCTTTGTAGGTTTTCGGTCTGGGAAATAAGACTTACGAGCATTACAATAAGGTGGCTATTTATGTGGACAAGCGACTAGAGGAGCTCGGAGCGACGCGGGTCTTCGAGATTGGACTGGGAGATGATGATGCCAAGTAAGTAAATCAATTATCTTATTAAAAATTTATTCTAATCGACATTCTCTTCTCCAAAGCATTGAAGATGACTTTATCACGTGGAAGGATCGCTTCTGGCCGATGGTGTGTGATTACTTCGGCATCGAGAGCACTGGTGAGGATATCATGATGCGTCAATATCGCCTCCTTGAGCAACCCGAAGTCACGCCGGATCGCATCTACACTGGCGAAGTGGCTCGCTTGCATTCACTGCAAAACCAGAGAGCTCCATTCGATGCGAAGAATCCCTATTTGGCGCCTATTCGCGTGAACAGGGAGTTGCACAAGGGCGGTGAACGATCCTGCATGCATGTTGAGTTTGATATTGAGGGATCGAAGATGCGTTACGAGGCCGGAGACCATTTGGCAATGTATGCTGTGAATGACACTGATCTGGTGAGTCGACTGGGTGATTTGTGCAAGGCTGATCTGGATCAGGTGTTCTCGCTCATCAACACGGACACAGAGAGCAGCAAGAAGCATCCGTTCCCGTGTCCAACCACTTACCGTACTGCTTTGACGCATTATCTGGAGATCACGGCGATTCCCCGGACGCATATCCTGAAGGAGTTGGCGGAATACTGCTCGGATGAGAAGGATAAGGAGTTTCTTCGGTTTCTCTCTTCCACAACGGCAGAAGGCAAGGCGAAGTATCAAACGTGGATCCAAGATGCTACCAGGAATATTGTACACATCCTTGAGGACGTTCCATCCTGTCGACCGCCAATCGATCATGTTTGCGAAATTCTACCTCGACTGCAACCACGATACTACTCGATATCGTCTTCATCGAAGGTATTTATGCAAATTTGTTTATAATAATAAGAGAAGTGATTAATCTTGAATCAGTAACTTTCAGTAAGAAAATTTTAAGCGATTTTTCGTTTACGTAATACAAGATTTTCCTCATTTTTCTTACAGTTGCATCCACAAACAGTGCACATAACAGCTGTTCTAGTCAAATATGAGACAGCAACGGGTCGCATCAATAAGGGTGTTGCCACAAATTTCCTTGCCGCTCAGCTTCCGGAGGGTGAGCCTTTGCCACGAGTGCCAATATTTATTCGCAAGAGTCAGTTCAGATTGCCGACAAAGCCAGAAATTCCGATCATAATGATTGGACCGGGAACAGGCCTGGCGCCATTCCGTGGATTCATCCAGGAGAGGGACAATTGTCGTCGAGAAGGACAAAATGTAGGAGATACTATTTTATACTTTGGATGTCGCAAGAAGTCCGAGGATTTCCTCTATCAAGAGGTAAAATTCAATTGGATTTGTTTAGTTTTTATGATTGATTAATGGAAATGTTTTTTTTGCAGGAACTTGAGGATTATGTTAAGCAAGGCTCAATGCAGCTTCGTGCCGCCTTTTCCAGGGAACAAGAAAAGAAAGTGTATGTTACACATTTACTGCAGGAAGATTCTGACAAGGTTTGGGATGTTATTGGAGAGAAGAAGGGACATGTATACATCTGCGGGTAAGCATTTTCTTCTCAACTAAAAAAAAATTCAAAAATATAGCAATAATATAGGAAAATTGGTTTCACGCTAATTTTTGTACGAAACAAGGAAAAAGTTTTTATAACATATAAATTATTAGTAAACCGTGCTATAAAGCAAAATATTAGATATAAAGTTGGTCAATAATTCAATTTTATGCGTCAAAATGGAGATTTTCTCATTGACAAATTCAGTCGCTTACAAAATTTGTACCATAGATTACGCACAAAATAATCATTAAGCGAAAACGAAGGTTTTTTAGTGGAATTCTTACAGATTCCACTATTGCGGTGGTCACAAAATACCAAAGTGGTCAGACCGGTCTGAGATTGGGGTGGGGGGTGTTTTGGGTCTCACTGATCACGAAAAAGTGGGGAACAAAAAAAATGATTTTCCGGACGGCCGTCCGTCCGTCCGCCGGAGAATTGTTATAGCGAGAGAACGGTTATAGATAGAGACTTGCGGTTTTCGGCAAAGGTACATAAGTGTGGGTAAATTACAAGATGGCGCTATAGCCGACCTCCCCCTCCCCCTCCATCCGCCATTTTGGAAAGTGTTGAAATACTATTTTTAGGATATCTCAGAAAAAAACTGATCAATTTTCTTGAAATTTTAGTATGTTGTAGCCTTTTCCAACGATATATTACACAAGTCTCTACATAAACCTG
>CAKKOB020001669.1:0-13316 GCA_918844115.2 Phlebotomus perniciosus
ACGTTATGATGGTGCTGTTGTGCGAGGTTGGGTAGGATGAATCCAGTTGAATCATAATCGTCAAGTACGTCACACACAGGCCAATAGACTGCAAAAGTAAGGGCATCATTTTTCTCCTCCATCGCTGACATGCCAGTAGGCGGGGAAGTGAATTGTCCCAATGAATCAGCTGTTTTCGCGTCGCCAAAACAACGAAAACACACCTTTATCACCTGGCCAAAATACTCTTTTAACTGTGATAAGAAAAAAGTACTCTCATGAGTTCTTCCCCAGCGCAATCATCCGATAAAATCCCGTAGACGCTCAGTCACTCCAGCGCTGCGTTCAGTGTTAATCAAGAAGTGATGAAGTTGCCTTGAAAATTTGCAGTTTTCTTCCTTATCATTCTTATTGTTTGAAGAGAAAAAAAGAGGTTTTCTTTGTTCCACATCGACACGAGAATTTCATCTTGAGATTGAGAATTGAGGTAAGAGTTACGTAATTCTCAGTTTTAGTCGTGTTGGTTTCTTTTTCTTAAAGTTTACTTAAAGTTTTCTTATAAGAAAGTGTTTTTTTCTTATGGCTTTCTTAGACGCAATGGAGTCTCAAAATCATCAAAACGGACCAGAAAATGAGGATGACACGTCATTAACGACTACCTTACTGACTCCTGATCCCCCAGAAGAGCCGCCCAGTGAGAGAAAACCGCCCCTTTTCACCGTTGAGCCAGCAGTTTTCCTCATTTTCTTCAGCTGGAGTCTCGCCGCATCAGTTTTCACCAACCAGGTGGTCTATCAGACCTGCACAGTCCTGCTGGGCTTCAATGAGACGGATTGCCGACAACTCGGCACGGCCAATGAGAGCGAATACATCCAGAATCTGGAGCAAAAGGTTCAACCCTACACGGCTAAGATCATCTTGGCAAGATCCATGATTGAGCAGATCATTCCGGCCATTTGCAGTCTCTTCATGGGGCCCTGGTCGGACAAGTTTGGCCGGAAACCCCTTCTCTATGCCTCTTATACAGGTAAGTAAGAGAAACCCCTCAAGGGCGAGGTTATTGGCTTCTGGCGGGAATTTTTATCACAGGGTGAGGCGCTTTAACTGCTAAAAAGCAATTTATTATTAGTTTTTCCTTTTCAAGTTGATTTTATCAGGAAATCAATGAAATTTTCATATGAAAATATATTTAAATCAGGCGCTTCGCGCCTCTCTTTGCGTGGTTTGAGTAGTAACTTGGGTCCATTAAATTGATTGAGAAAATTCATTTAGCAGTTAAAAAGGCGAAAATAGGGAATCTTTGTATGAAAGGTTCTTAAAGGGCGTGGAGGAAGCATCCCCTATAATGTTAAGTTACAGACCACATTACCCCAATCAACCCCTTCATACATTGTAAGCCGCTAACGTTTCATTTTAGTGATGAAAAAGTCGAAAATGTCCGAAATAACGAATTTTTACTAAAATTCAAAATTCTTATTTTCAATTTAACACTTCAATGATCACAAAAGCGATTTTTGGACCGTCAAAAGCGATGAGTTTTGGTTGCTTTATTGACTTTTATCAAAGTTATTCCAAAAAGATTTGGGAAATCATTGGATTATCTCGAATTATTTAGAAAATATCAAATCTCTGTTAATTCGTTAATTCTTTATCCCAAAAAGCCTAAAAAAGAAGAATTTCACCGAAAACTCATCGAATGTTGCGGTGAAACTACGGTTTTGAAACATTAGACACCGCAACTGTTTAAAGCAAGGTTTAAAGTGCATTATTTTCTTCGCATTAATAGCTGCAAATTCTCATGTCAGTTTTTTTTCTACAATTTTTCAAGGGTCAATTAAAATATTAGCGATAAGATAAATCCCAAGACCAAAACGAAGTTCTTGAAGAAACACGCTCACAGTGTTTCAGATAAGGCATCCACTTATTTATTCGAGTCAGCTGCTAAGGTAAACTTTCCGGAATTGCTTCCCCGAATACAAAATATCGAAAGACATTTTATATCAATCACTCTTTATTACTCAACAGCGACAAAACTATAGTTTGTCAAATGAATTCAGACTCTTCGGAGGAGTTTAGAGACGCAAAAGAAAACGATTATTAACACATTAACACTTCAATGATCAGAAAGTGATTTTGAATCGTTAAAAATACGATGAGTTTTGGTTCCGTTTTGACAGGGACTGTCAATCTTGACAGCCGTTAAACGACCCACCGTCACATTTCATCGAAAAGTCATCGAATGTATCACAAAATTATGTTTCTGAACATTAGAAACCGCGATTCTTGTTAAATTTTTCGAATATGCCATAAATTTCTCAAATAAACAAAAGGAAATCTATGAAAAATACGAAAAATACAAAAAAAAATCTGGAATAACCTCAAAAAATTTACGTATCAAATTTGATACATTGTGAGAATGTTGATTTCTATTTCCTTTAGGACACTTTTTCGTTTACCTTTTCTTGGCGATCATCTCCTATGCCTCCACGCTATATTCCCTGAATCCCTGGCTCTACATCCTTGCCTATGCGCCCATTATGGTGTCCGGAGGCACTTGCGCCCTCATAACTGGCGTTTTTTGTCACTTGACGGACATCACGACTGAGAAGAATCGCGCCATCCGGATGGGAATTGTTGAGGGTGTTCTGTTCGTTGGACTCTTTGTCGGCTCCATCTCCTGCAGTTATATCCTCCAGTGGACCAACTCCACGACAATTTTTGCCATCTCGGCGATTTCTTGCCTCCTCGGTCTCATCTACATCTGGCTGTGCGTCTCCGAGACGGTTGTCTGCGAACATTTCGAAGGGGTGAGTGAGTCATCTTTATTGGAGGGACACAAAAACACTCAAAATTTATCACCTCCATATCGAGTAATATCGGGATTTTTTTCTTGATTACATGAAATAACACTTTTATACTTATATCAAACACCCAAATGACGAATCATAAATTTTTGGTGTCTTGAGGGATTTTTTGGAGGGACAGTGGGAGACGATTTACCAGGTGATGTGGTTCCCAGTTAACTTACATCGGGTCAATATAATTAATTTATAATACATTTCTCATCACTCAATAATTCAAGATTCAACCTAATTTTCTCGTCCATTTAATGAGCTGATGAGATTGGGGAATAAAGAGGAAAATCCATATAATGTTGATGGTAATATTTTTACACAACTTATTGTTTAATAAATTGGTTAAAATTGCGATCAATTTTCTCTTGGGGATTTTTCGTTAAATCTCTTTCATTAATTTATTGAACTTATTGCAAGAAAAGTTATTTAAAATGGAAATATTTCGAAAGATTTTCTTTAATAATTCCTGTTTGCTGATTCGCTAGTTCTATTAGGTATCTACATGTAATTTCTGGTGGGAATTACACGTAATTCCTGGTAGGAATTACACTTAATTTCTGGTTGAAATTACACGCAATTTCTGAGAGAAATTAAACGGAATTTCTAAGAGGAAATAATTGTAATTTCTAGGAGAAATTACACGTAGTTTCTGGTAGAAATTACACGTAGTTTCTGGTAGGAATTACACGTAATTTCTGGTAGGAATTACACGTAATTCCTGGTAGGAACTACACTTAATTTCTGGTTGGAATTACACGTAATTTCTGGGAGGAATTACACGTAATTCCTGGTAGGAATTACACTTAATTTCTGGTTTGAATTACACGTAATTTCTGAGAGAAATTAAACGGAATTTCTAAGAGGAAATAATTGTAATTTCTAGGAGAAATTACACGTAATTTCTGGTAGGAATTACACTTAATTTCTGGTTGGAATTACACGTAATTTCTGGTAGGAATTACATGTAATATCTGGGAGGAATTTACACGGTTTTTTGGTATTCAAATAATTCAAAAATTCAAATAGGTTTTTGAATTTTTATCATTAAAAAGTAGTTTAAAAAGGAAAAAAAGTACGAAATAACCAAGGATCGAACTCGCGACCCACTGAAAAAAAAACACCCAGACTTATAGGCTCATCTTTTGAACCCATCAAACGTTCTCCATTCGTTTTCCTTCTCCAACAAAATGTCTTTTCCTCATTTTTTAACCAAAAAAAAACTTAAATCCAAAAAATCTACTTAACAAAAAGTTTTTTTTGTCTTGATTTCCAGTCGAAACTCCGGGAACTCTTCCGCCTCGACCACGTCCGTGATATGTTAGTGACCTCCTTCAAGCCTCGCCCCAACAATCGACGCGCCATCATCTGGCTGGGGATCTTCGGACTCGTCCTCTCGCTCGCCCTCATGGAGGGCAACATGACGGTGTTTTTCCTCTTCACTCGCGCCAAATTCGGCTGGACCATCCGTGATTTCACGATCTACGACTCTGTGAGTATTGTCGTGCAGATTCTGGGCACTGTGGCGGCTCTCACAATCCTGAAGAAGTTGTTCGGTCTGCCCGATGCAATGGTGGCAGCATTGGGCTTCGCCAGCGATTGTCTGCAAAATTTGGCTCGGACTCTCGCCGTGAGACCATTAGATCTCTATATTGGCGTTGGGGTGGGCTTCCTCAAGAACATCTCCGGACCAATGGGCAGATCTGTGATCTCCACTGTGACGCCCGCAAATGAGATCGGCAGGGTATTCTCTCTCCTCACGGCGCTTGAGTCTCTGTCTCCGATCGCCTCATCGCCTCTCTATACGATTATCTACAGCAACACAATCGACACTTTCCCGTCGGCCTTCAACGCTGTGAGCACAGGAGGGACTTTTCTGTGCTTCCTCAGCCTGTTGGGGGCCTACATTCTCCAGCAAGGTCTACCGCCAGTGCCCTTTGACGCCCTCCCGGCGTAAAGCATTAAAAACTAACATCTGTGATAAACTTCTATCTTATAAGTACAAAAAATATTTCTGTTTTAGCTTAGAGAGGCTCTATTTTTCTCACAGTCTCGACCAAATATACGATTTTGTATCGCAATCGGATTTATCAAGTGTTTCTAGCCTCGGATATGGACAATCCTGTTTGTAGTAGTCATTTGGGGCGTGCATCACGAAGCTCATGGTGGAGAGTTTACGCGGAAAGTCTTCATCTGGACCTGAAAGCAAAAAATATCACTGAATGATATTTAAAGGCACTTGAAAGAGTCTCATTCATTGCCAGAATCTTGAGAAATAGACCGTGAATTATCGGCAAATTAATTCAAATTGAATATTAAGTGCAATGGAGATCAAAAGATAAGGTAAACTAATTGAAGAGCTTGTAGTAAATGGGAATTTTTGTTTTTCAAGAAGAAAAACGGAAAGTATAACAGTTTAGTCGAGACAGCAATCATAGAGTGATATCTTGAACTTTTATAATAGTTTTTCCCAGCTATCCAAGACACACGAGGGGATTAGAACACGAGAATCACTCCAGTGTGTCTTGAATAGATGGAAAATATATTGTTACTTCAAGTTGTCTCGACTAAACTGTTATACAATGATTTGTATTTTTTTATAAGAAACTGGATTTACAAGCGTTAATCTTGTCTAGTTAGGAAAATAAACAATTTTCTATCGAAATTTTTATGTAGCCTGACAAATTCTTTCTGCCAGGCTCTCCTTATTTTACTCTCAAATAGATTAATGGTTTGAATCTCGGCTAAAAACTGTTATAAATTCATGATTATGCGCTATACGATTTTATTGAGGCAAAAATTTGAAAAGAAATTCAAATCTAAAAGATTCTATCAGCTCTGAAAAAAGAATTTATAAAAAATCTACTTGTTTTGTACGAGTTACACATCTTATAGCAAAGACACGATGTAGTGGAATAGGTGCGAACCCTATTGCTGAGCCAGCACCTTGGTGTTCGCTCTGAGCTGGCTGCCCAGCTCAAAGACAGGAGAGTTCGTCACCAAGCTTGATAGAATAAACATCTAAAGAAGCAAACGCGGAGTTTTTAAATCAAACGTCCCGTAGGGACATTACAACGAATTGTTATAATTTTCTCGAGAGTGTCTCGACTAACAGGAAAAAAATCTTTAATTTGACTTACCTATCAGATAAGTCGCCGGATCAAACTCCTCATTCGCAGGAGGACTATCTGTTGAGGGGATGAGCCAGGTTATCACAGCGGACTTCTCACAGAAGCTGTCTGAAATCCAAAAATCACAGAATTACTCTCCAAATTCCGCAAAAAAAAACCTTCCCATTACCCCTCATCCTCACCCTGTAGTAGTCCCCGGATCTGTGCATAGTAGGTGTTCTGCTCCTTATCCACCAGTGACACAATATCCCCAATCTGGAAGTACTTGTGACCGAAGAAGAGACTCTCCACGGACGTTGTGGTTGCCGTGACGGTGGGTGTCTTCATTGGTGGGGCTTTCTTGAAGATATTCCTCCGAGACTTGCCCTTGGGAATCCCCCTGACAATCCCAGCATTGTACTTAATCCTCATCCGGGTGATTCTCGTACTCTTCCGGATGCTCTTCTCCTCCGACTGTGATCCATTATCATCCGGATCGCCGTTCTTCTTCAGCTCATTGCACTCATTGCATATCTCCCCATTGGACACACTCCACCACATCACTGAGGTGGTCCTGTCGCACTGAGAACACTTGGGAAGCATCTTCCGGGCAGAGATTTTCCTGGACAAAAAACTGATGGACGCTTTTGTTTATATCCGCAACTGGCATGCCAACGCAGATGGCGCTGCAGTTCAATTGTCAAATCGCGAAGCGTCGCTGTGCTAAAAAATTTTGCTAAGGCATTTCTTTTGGGCGAAAAAGCGTACAATCTGAGAGAAAATCACCCAAATAGATCATCAAGCATCGCGTGTGACTCTGCGGAATATGCTGAGACACTCGTAAACGGTAATATCTTTATGGTTCAATTGTAAAATAGACCAAATTGATCTGCACTGCGCATTGGGCATGACGAGACATTTCTGTTTAGGCCACCCTTTTGCATGGATTTCCATTGAATTTCCACCACCCCACGCCCACCCCCAACGCGTAATCCGATCAGCAAGGCTGCATCTCAATGCTCTCCCCTTGACGGGTAATCCAATTAGACAGCCGGACTGGGATTCATGGGCTGAAAGCTAAATTGTCGTCCGGGGTTTGAATATTCCAATAGGTTTTTTTTCTCATCCGGGTTTGCGTGAGCTTCCCTGACGCCCCGCGCAACAGCGCCCTTTATTACCCCCTTTCCCCCCTCGCCCGCCCTCAGTAGCTTTCAGGAAAAACCGTGAATTGGCCTCGAGTGAGAGCCCGCAAACTCGTGATAAGATAGCGTGGAAAAGTGCCAAATGCCGCGAATAAATATTTTTCTACTGCATGCAGAGACATCCACGTGAGTTTGTCCCCCTTTCATTGCCTCACACAGATGGTAAATCACTCAGGGGGCCGCGGGTATGATGGAAAAAGCCCCAAATAGCGCGGTGGCTTGTGACCGTTGCACGCGGCAGGCGGTTGAGTTTAAAAGTGAAAATTGACGCATTGCAGGTAGACGAGAGCCAATCAGAACAGGCGCTGCCAACAATCTTCTCTATCGCAAACCGCACCCAGCAGCAAGCAGCGCCACCAATACACGCGCAGCCCACCCGAGAGAGAGAGAGAGAAGAGAAACGCGACACGCCGGTTTCCAGCAGAAAACACCCCACCACCCCACAAGGCAGCGTCTAGGCAACTTGTGGACACCCAGGGACGTCAGTGAGGCGAGAGGAAGTGTCTGGAAGTGGGCAGTAAGATGGTGAGTCGATTTTGTCTGCACTCTTTCGCAATGTTGGGGGCCTTCTCTCAGTGTGTATGCAAAAAGGCAAACACCGTCCGCCATGTTCATCATTCGTAATCGGATATTGGCGCTTGGGCGAAAAATGTGCACTGCGACAGCTGCGCGGAGTCTTTTTCTTTGTTGGATCTATACAAGACCCAGGGACACTCGTACTGCATTTCTTGCCTTACCCACCTCATGTGAATACACTCATGCCATATATGTGGCTGTGGGAACCCTTTGGTGGTTCCCCATTTGAATCACAAGAATATTTCTATTTTTTTTGTATGTTTGATATCTTAACCACTAGACAACATGGGAATTTTTCTTTCAGCAATACAGTTTTCCTATTGGGAGACACCAATTGGAAATTTAGGTGGGTTCTATAAGTAGAACAGTGTGTATAACAGTTGGGAGTGAATGGTTTTGGGTGTAAAACTCAATTTCAAAGTGGAAAAAAGAAGACAATTTTGATAAACTATGAAAATAGTAGGTAAAGTTTATCAATTTGTTACTCCAATTGGTTTCAATTACTATTATAACAAATAGTATAACAGTTTGGCCGTTTTTACGGTTTTTGACATTTCTTATACTGTCATAAGTTCTGCAGTTAAACAATTTTATCCAATAATTTTAATAAATTACAACAATTTTATTTGAAGTTTAGAAACTGTTCTAAAATTTTAATTTAAGAAAGGCTTATTTGAATCAAATTGCAGACTTGTTAGTTTTGAGAAATCCATAGACACATATTGTAGGCCTCATATGAAACGTTCCAGTCTGTCCCCTAATTAGAAATTTATGTGCTTCTAAACAAAAGTCGGTCATGTTTTGATCCGACTCTTGTATAACAGAATACCGAAGTTTAGCTCGATTACACCTATATCTTTCGGGTTTTCATCTCAGACTATTTCGTACCTAGTCAACGAATAACAGTAGGAATGATTTTTACCCAATTTTGTAAGTCAAGCAGTCCAAAATCTCTAGCCAAGTATAACAGTTTTGTCGTTAAACCCGTCAAACTAGTGTTTTTAAACTAGTTCCTTTCTGTGAAATCAATTTCCCAAAAAACTGTTATACTGTTATACTCCTCCAATTACAATTCTTAGCAGTAAGAAAATTCTAAAATACTGACACAATCCGTACAAATCTTTTAGTTATCTCAACTTCTTACTAATTTTGGAATGCATAATCTTTCCAAAAGAGAAATATGATGTCATTTCCGATATGGGTCTTTAAAACCGTGGGACTATCACTGGTGGGTGTAATAAATTCAGCCTGTTATATGGCTCTTGATTAGCACCAATGCCCAAGATTTCGAGAAAGGAATTTATCTTTGAAATATGACCAGAAAAGTAGGAAGGCCAACAATTGCATGTAGCTGGAGCTGCAGAGACTCGAATGGACGGTTCGTGTTATAGGAGAGTGAGCGAGAGAGTTGGTGGTATTGGTTGGGGTTTCTCCTCTCTAGAATCCCAGGCATAATGCGCTGTTGCTCTCGCGTAAATGCTGCTGCTGATCGGCCTTGCTGCCGAGGATGGGTTAAGGACTGCTGCTTGTTGGGGCCTCCACGCAGAACTACTATGCTGATGGTGCTTTGCTGCTGTCTTTTTTGTCTCCCCAGAGGGTGGATGCGGGGGAATTGAGGGGGGGTTGGGTCTCTCCTATACGGCAAATGGGGCGATTCTGATGATGCGGTGAGTGGCCCTGTTGTCTTGTGATAATACCGCTAAACGGCGCAAAGCGGCGCTCTCTACTATAAAAATTCCTCTAATATTCGTTTAATATTGAAGTGAGTTTGCGCCGTGTGGCATTTTCATCACTTTGCGAAGACACGATAGAGAAGCAAAAAGAAAAAAGTAGAAGTGAGATGGTGTGAGTGTATGAGAGAGAGAGAGATGTAAGAGGAAGAGACGAAATGAGTATAGGGTTTTGCGTTCGTTGAATTGAGAGTCAGTTGCAAGTGACTAGTCAGTGTGTTTGGTTGACCTTCCCTCTTGAGGAGCGCCTGATAATAAGAGTCGGAACGATTATATTTTAACCATATTTTATTATACTGAAAAAAGAAACGAGGAATCCGAGAAAAAGTGTGCAAAAGTTCGGGATAAGAAAAGTAAAAAAAAAACGTTCTCTTGGCTGAGCTGAAAAAGCTGTATCAGTTTATTTTATCGGAAGAAAAAAAAATTGGAGCGCCGTGACGGGAGTTTTTTTTATTGCTACAAGAGAGACTGAATTCGGAGAGCGTTACCCTGTGACTTCCTTTTTCGGGGGGTTCGGACTGTTACAAAAAGTGCGCTGACGAGAGGACCTAGTTACCTTTTTAACCACCAAGACACACCTATATAAATTAGACAAGAAGAAATGGTAATAATTTTCATAATCACCTCAATTTTCACACATCTTTTTCGCAAGGGAGGAAAAATTAGAAATGCAAAAAAAAAGGAAAATTAAAACGTGAAAATTGGGGGCGGGGTGACGTTGAAACAGTTTCAACAACTCACCACGATCGATTTTTGGGTTATGCTCTCGTCGGGTGGATTTTTTTTTTTCAAAAGTCTCGGGGGCGCCTCGGTGGTCCGCCGTGGAAACATGGGTGGATATCTCGGGGTTGAAATTTCTCTGAGATAGGTATGCATAATATTGTCCTGTAATGTAGGGTGGGAGGGCGGATTTGGTGGACATTTACTTGAGAAAATGTACAGTAATTCAACATTTTTGTGTATTTTCTTCGTCACCTGTCGTCAACGCTTTCGTCTTGCCGCATTGCGGACTTTTGTCACCCGCCGCCATCGTGTTTTGTGTGTTTCCCAGTTCTCGGTTGTGCTTCATTCTCCAACCAATATGGTGTAAATGAGAAATGTGTGAGAGAGAGACCTCAGAAATCATCAAGATAGAAAAATTCTCAGTATTTTTCTTACTATATTTCACGTTTTTTACATTTTTTTCTTTTCTGTCTTTTCACCTTGTATTCGCGCTTAGGCCAAAACCTAAGCGCGCGCGTTCGCCTTCAATGGAAGAAAACCTGGCCTTAGTGCTAAGGGCAATAAGGGCTACTGCGGATGGGCGGAGAGTGGGGGGTGGTGGTTATTTTTTCGCAGTGTCCTTCAATGGGTGGTGGTGAAAAACATGAAAGGCCATTTTGAGAAAGAAGAAGTAGATGAAAAAAAGAAAGGAAAGAGGAAAATAGAGGAGAGATTCCAAGATTAATGGGTTTGCAGAAGAGAGGGTGGCAAAGTGAAAATCAAATGGAATTACATGGTGTATAGTGAGAGTCTGTAGCACATAAATACTAATAATTGTTCCCTAGTTTAACTACCAACACTCCCCCGTTTTCTCTTTATACCCAAGATTTTTCTTTCGCCCCGTCTCTCTCACTCATTGCGACTATGGGTGGATAAAATTGCCGTAGAGAAAATCGATTTGATGTTTGAGATATGGTGAGAATGGTGAGAGAGACAAGAGAGAGAGAGAGTATGAGAGAAAATGTTGGGGAAAACTCGTGAAATTTTGAGAGTTAATACAAAATTCCACAAAAATGACTCACATTCACATAGACGGTCATGTTTTTTTTATTCTTGTTCTTCCTTACGGAAAAATTTCCATATATCAATATCTCAAGAAAATAAGTTACATTGTTCAACAATATTCCTCACCCGTTCTCTATGTTCAACTTCCGATTGTCGTTCGGTTGATTTTTATTGCTCAACTTCCATATCTGGGTATGAGTTAGTGTTGGTGTTTCTCGAGCATGCAAAATGTGGACCTCATGTCTTACTGCGAGCTTTTTTCATTGTATTGTTTTATCTTTTAGAACAATTTTTTTTAACTAGATCTATAAAGTGTTCCCACTTAAAGAGAATTATGAATCCCTTTTGTGGGAGATGTTTGTGAATCACAAACTTCTCGGTAAATCTTATGAATATTTTTTTTGTCTCTGTTACTTCTTTCGCCGCTTCTTGGTGATCTCACATGAGAGAGATTTGAAATATTCGCCACTGTCTGATATAAATGGCGTGAGTGTATGAAAAAAAAACGTTGTCGGGTTTTAGGAGTTACCGGGTTGATGGCACACACTCTATACACCAAATAAAATTTCCCTGCCCCACCTCCCAAACAGTTATACACATCTATGTTGGATTGTCCGGAGAAAATCGATATTTTCTTTTATTTCTGCTACCGGGTGTGTTAGTTGCGCCATATATATTTTGGAGATGGGGATTTTCATGTTTCATCCAATAATGTTGAATTATTTTTTTCATTATTAATTAAAGAGAATATTTTTTCTTCTTGTCTCTTCACTTTGCCGCATTGTAGGCTGACCAATTAACGGAAGAACAAATTGCCGAATTCAAAGAGGCTTTCTCCCTATTCGACAAAGATGGCGATGGAACGATCACCACAAAAGAATTGGGAACTGTGATGCGCTCACTAGGACAAAACCCAACAGAAGCTGAACTTCAGGATATGATAAATGAAGTGGATGCTGATGGTAAGGAAAATTGACATTACGTGACATGACAATACGAGACATTACAATCGTGTGGGAGTGAGATTGTATTTACTTTCTTGACTCTCAAACGGGTAGAATTGTTAACCCTTAGACGTACGCTACTCAAACAGAGCGAGATAAAAGATACGGAAAATCAAAATTGGAAGGGTAACATTGTAGTAAGATAGCTAGTATCTGAGGGAGTTGGAGGGATAAAAGCCCATCCTGAGGAAGACTTTCTTGGGTAACAGTGTTCTAACCGCCGTTCAGCTGGGGTGATGCTAGTGGGGTGTGCTTATGGCTTACCGCAGCTACCACAAGACTGTCCATCCATAGATGGCGCTAAGCATGAACGCGAAGAGAGAGCGACTCGGGAGTACGATTGATAACGAGAGTCAGTCGATGACCACCAGTCGAACTGAGCGGATAAATAGTTCTTCCGATTTGGACTCAAGACTCCCGATTGTCCGACTAATCGGATGACTTCCCATTAGTCGGAAATCTCGGTCAGCGATCAAGCGGAAACTTAAAACTTAAGGCACTGGGACCTTGATTTAGCTGGAGGATGTAAATCCATCGTATCCGGATGCCTAGCGGGAATATCTTTCAAGTTTCGTAATGAAATAACTTGTGTGCTTAAAAAACTAGGTTAAGGGAAATGGTGGTGGCGCTGGTAGCACAGAGGGGGGAAACTTGGAAGTCTCTGGGTTAGCAGGGTGAAAATTTTAGGCTCGATCAGTGAGAGAGTTCAAAAACAGCTGAAGATCTGCTATTAATGTGACGAAAAGAAATGAATGAAGATCCTATTTATACTGGAAATTTTGCACTTAATCCATTTTGCTTGTAAAGTCTCCTCTTTTGTGCTACCAGCGCCACTACTATCATATTATAACTGGCATTACCTATACGATATAGTAAAAGATATTCAAGGAACGGGAAAATTCAGGAACAGAACCCCCTCCTCCCCCTTAGATGTAAGACGTGCAAAGTAGCCTACGCAAAAGAATACGTAATAATAAGTAACATAGTATAACCTATAAATTTTCATGGCAATAATGCCTATCCACCGACATAAATCATATTCATTCATTCAATGTATGAATTTTCAAAACTAAGGATTCCATATTCTCAATTGGGA
>CAKKOB020001670.1:1631-19505 GCA_918844115.2 Phlebotomus perniciosus
TTCTCCCACCTCCAACAGCCCTATTGTCTTTCATGAGAAAAATTTAAAAAAAAAATGAAAATAGTTTATTCTTCTCAAATTAATATCTTACCTGAAAACACCGCCCTCCGCATCATCCCCCGTCGGGGCTTTCCTCTCGTGGAGTGCGCCCAGGGGAAGCCCTGTCCCGGAGGAAGAGGAAACACCTGTGGTCCTGTGCCACCTGGAAAGCAAAGAGAAGCACTTAACAAACCATCACTCTCGGATAGAACAGACAAAGCCTCACCTCCCATGTAGGGATTCCGGCAGTGCGCCAGGAGCGAGTGCAGGTGTGGGTGGTTGAGGCCATGATGGAGAAAGGGTGCCGGCCGACTGGCCAGCGGCTTCGCTATGACTTTGTTGTCGCGCGAGTGGAGGCGCGCCTCCTCGGCGTCACCGTTCGCGGGATGTTGCAGCCCGTTCTGATGCGGTGGCGCCAGAGGGTGAGGCTCACCCTCGCCACCCACAATATGCTGCTGCTGATTGCCATTCACGAGGAAGCCTGGATTCGCTAATTGGTTGTGGTGGATTAAATTATGTTGAATGTAAGGCCAGATATGCGGTTGGATGAATTCTGCAAATGGAAAAATGAACGCGTTTTAATCAGCATTCGCGAGATTTTTTTTACCACCGCCAGACAGGGTAGAAATGAGGGGAAAACGAGTTAATGGATGTGATGGAATATCCAAAATACATTTCAGGGGAGATTTGTGAGTGAAAGATTGAAAGAGAACATTGATGGACTGACGGTAATTTCCACCGTTAAATTACGAATCGACAGATATATTTCCCTTTTTTTCACTTTTTAATACTGGCGATTATTTGGTGCAAAAATTCAGGAAATATAAATTTGGCTATAATTATTTAACTATGATAAATATTAAATTTCTCTTCGATTTCCTTAGACAAATTTGTGAAAATGTATAAGTATATAAATTTGATTAAATTTTTATATCAAAATAAAAAGTATTTAACAAATGAATAAATACCGGCATAAATTCGAGTCTTACTGTTTCATATTTGTCTTTTAGTGGATTCAAAGAGTAATTATTATTCTCTATATTCAGTAATAATATCTCAATTGTTATCTTAAATCATTTGATTTAACCTTTCGAATCACGTTAAACCAACACCCCCTAAGCCCGCACCCCCCTAAATCATTGGAAAAGGCAAAGCAATCTCCACATCCTGAAACTCCCTCTAACTTTTCATTGCCAGAACGTATAGAAAATACTGGTGTAATATTTTACAGTCGAGAGCGGAACTAAATGCCGCCAAAAGGCGTTAATTCAAGTGAGAAATTCACGCTTCACCTCAACGCTTTTGCTGAGCTTTTCACGTGTGGCTGGCTTTTCGCCTCAGAGCGAATATATATGAAAGGAATCAGCCCCCATTTTGGGGTGGATTCTTACAATTTCCGCATGTGGGGCTTCACCTTCGAGGCATCGAGGAAACAATTAGTTATGATAGAAAAGTTTGAGACTTTTTGCTCTCTTCGAGATGCTCAAGCTTCCGGTTATCGGAAGTGGAAAAGTGATTTTTTCCTCTGCTTTTTTTTATTCATAGAAATAGGAAAAGAAAGGCACGCGAAAAGTGTAATAGTTCCCACGATATTTCTCTCATTCGAGGCGAATCTTACTTTCATCGAAGTGATAATTAAATTAAAAGTTGCTGGAGATTTTTTGTGTCAATTTCATTGTATTTTAATAAGTGATCTTATTGCATATGAATAACCTGGGAAATATGAACACGCGAAAAATCTGACAAAAAAAACGTCCATAAACGGGAAACAAATCACTGCGATAAACGGGATAGGGCAGAAAATTAATGGTGAAATAATCGAAAAATCCCACACTTATTTTCACATTATATCCACCGGGAAAGATCATTTTCAGAGTCCATCGTAAAATATTAGCAACAATAAGACACAATGCAGCAGCAATAAAGGCAGAGTGTGGCGCAAAAAAAAGTGATGATCACCCAGCAAAAAAGAATTGAACAGCCCATAATTGTTAAAATGTGTATTGGAAGTGCATAAAAAAGGCATTCCCCGGTGTTGTTTTTCGGGGATGTTTTCGATCGTTTCTCTCCCCCGGACAATGGGTGGATTTATATTTTATTATTTTATTCCATCCTCCCGATTCCTCTTTTTTTGTGCAATTGGGATGCACCACAGAGAACCGGCAAAAAAGCCCGTGGATTTGGGCGACAACATCGACAATAATAATTCATAATGCAAAACGATGATGATTGCTGTTTTTGCAGCCTGCTCGTCGGCAGGAAAAAGAGAGGATTTACGCGGTGCAAGAATAACAGTGTGTTAACAATAAATGTGGATCCCTCCGAGGGATATTTTTCCCAGCGAAAATCTCCTGATCTCACTCCTTTGCCAGGCGAAATGAATGGGCGAGGATTCATCGTGAGCTTGAGGATAAAATAAATAACTGTTGCTTGACGTTCAAATGGAGTGAAAACCTCTTGTCTGAAACGCCTCTATTTTGATTTGGGATTTTATTTGGTGGAAATAAATCCCATTGAATTTTTAACAGACTCATGCGGTCTAAAGAAGAGGTATTTCATATTTAGAATATTTAAGGGGGAAGGATTTCTTCAATCAAATTGTTATTTATAGTTTAATTCAAATTTTCAATAAAAAATATTGGACTAAAATTAATATTTTAAATTCTTCTAATCTTTTTCGGCTGTTATTTAAAATGAGATAACACAGTCAATTTAAGAACATACTTTCATCATACATCAAAATTATTATTACAAATTTACCAAAAACGAGACTAAAAACAAGAACAATCGAATTTCTTTCTTAAAATTTAAGTGAAATACCTACCTATCTTATTTTTATTTTATTGAATTTTTTTTAATATATTTTAAATTCTTAATTTCAGTTCAAATTGTATCTTTTCAGGTTTTTGAAAAAAGAGTTTGCCATCGATTTTAAATAACGAAATAATGAATATAAAAAACTTTAAAATATTATTGTGGTAAGAAGAAAACAGTTTTTACTCTTTTTAATGCAATTTTAAAGAACTTATTTGCTTTCCAAGCAGTTTAATATATTTTAAGATTTTTTATTTCTTTAATTGCAGAGAGTAATACCTTATAATCTTAATAAAAAAAAGTTCCCAAAAAACATTTCCGAAATTTCCTCTCAAAGCAGTTGCATTAAAAGTTTATTCTTTCCCCCAAGAACCCCACATTGGCATTTAATTTTCAATAAAACACCTCCTCGAGTGGGATGTGGAGTAATGTGAAAAGAAACGATAGATATAAATCCAATAATCACATCGATAATCTACCCAAATAGCCTGAGAAAATGAAAGAGTGCCCAATAAAAGAATATAAACCGCGCATTGGAAATTTATTTGGCACTTTGGCACTCTATTGGAAATCACACACCCCAGTGTCATAAAAGTTTGCTGTGTGAGGGAGTGTATATAAATTGCTTCCTGCCAATGGATCGCCTCCCTGGCGCAATCGATTTGGAGCACTTGCTTCCACAATTGTCTGCCCCAGCCCCCAGATCCCTCGGACTAGGGGTTGGGGCGAGCAATTACTGGACTGAAACAGCCGTCGGTGCAAGGAGGCCAAAAGATACGTCGAAGAATCTGGCGCTCTGGGCGTGGGGCCTCCGGCACAGATTTATGTACTTACTCATGTCTCCCTCTCCCCCCTCATGAAATCCTCCGGAAGCAGCGATTACGTGCTGCAGAAAGAACCCCCCGCCCTTGGGGGAAATACATGCATTGTTTAAAAGGGACTGGAGCGTCTCGTAAGTGAGCCACCAGCTGACGCGACTTATATATTACTCCAAAGTGGTTCACCATTTACCCATCCCGCCACACTTTTTGCCATTAGTCCAGGGCGGAGGCTGCGCCCCATCCCGAGGAGCCTTGCGGAAATTATACACTGCTCGCAGCGTAATTATGTCGTTTTATTTCAATTTTCCCCATATTTTTGCTTCCCCTGGATTTATCATTCTTTCAGTGGGTTTTTTTTCGTTGGCTCCTTTAATGGGAAATCCTTTATGTTCTCCGTGTGGAATACCTAATTAGGATACCGGACTTATTTAGGACTTGCAGATGACAAATATTATTAATTTCTTAATTTATTTGGGGGAGGGCTAATTTAAAAGAGAAAATTTAAATATTTATTAGGGAATGTAATAAGGCATAGATGTTCAAAGTCTGTGGGCAAGAAAAAAGCTTAGGAAACACAATGAAGGTAAGTTTCTTAATTTTGAAAAAGTATTAGGATCACAGTATGACTTATTGAACGTGTCCGGAGGTATGGCACAGTTAAAATACCCAAAATAACCCTAAATTTTGATTTTTTGAATTTTCAAGAATTCGATATCAATTTCGCAGATTTGTTTTTGGATTTCGCAGTTTTTCGAATTCAAAAACACAAAATTTGGGAATTTTTTGGACTGTTTCATAAGACATGACTTGATCCTACATATTAGATTTATTTACAGTTACAGGATTATCGTACTTTTTCAAATGCGAAAATATTTGTGAATTTTAGAAGTCTGTATGGTCATTGAGGTATTAGTCAACTCATTTTCTTCCCAATTTTGAGAAAGAAAGGAAAGGAAAGCATAGAGATATTATTATTTTTTAAATAAAAAGATTCAGGGACATAATAATTTAGAAAATGTATATATTTTTCTCGAAGAAAACCTCGAAGAACAACTATGTATGTATAAAAGATTCTTTAATATGAAGGTAATCTGTCAGGTATTTTTCATTAATAGTAACATCTAGTAAAAAATTATGCAATTTCTTATAAGAAATGAATGTTTTTTTAGAAAGAGAAACCGTTGGGTATTTTAAAAACCAATTGTCCGTTACTACAAAAAAAAACAAAATGAAAATTTTGTTGTATTTGTGGAACAAGACAAAACCGACGGTTATGATTTAATGCTTGGTATTATTTTTAACCAATTTGAACAATTTCCAAACTAATAGCTGGGTTTCTTAAAGCAAAGAATTCAATTTCGAACTTCGAATTCCTGATCCAAACAGATTCAGATCATGGATCTCACTTAAGACACAATATCGTCATCCCAAAAAGCGGTTTTCCGTATCCTTACCATTTCTAACTTTGACACAGTCCTTCTTATCACCTAAGATCGCAGATACACTGAACTTGAGCACGGGTTTAGCGGTCTCCTTGAGGATGGTCTCTTTGTCATTGACAAACTCCGTCGCTCCGCACTTGTCACACTTGAACTCATCGTGCGTGTCACTGTCCGCGCGCCTGAAGTGGCCACACTTGGCACAGCACACCTGAATGGTCATCCGCCCGTTGAGCATCGTGTAGGTCCTGAGGAGGTCCTCGGGCAGATTGAGGCGCTCCTCCGGCTGCTGACTCAGCTGCATATCCGTGCGCGTGGGTGAATCACACAGGGAGTCCTTCAGATCCGTGGACGTGGTCTCCGATTCTGTGTCCGACAGCGACTCCGCGTCCTTGTCATTGAGGATGTTATCAACGAGGAAAGCCGTTGACATGTTCACACTCTTGAGGCACGCACGGTCATGTTGCCACGTGTCAATTATCGCGTGTTCACCTGCCACTGAAACACCTCATTTATCACTCGCCGATTCTGTTTGGCGCGTGCTGGAGCAGAAAATTGGGTCAATTGCTTATCACTGTTCACGTGCTCATTTATGCAAAAATGCCCACCACCCCCACAATTTGGGGGAGTTTACGCCCAAAATTATGTCGCGCTAACAATCGCGTTGTTGCAATCACTGGCAAATGAGCAGCCAAGAGGCTTGCCGATAGGGGTTAGCGAGATGCGTGTTCACGGGCCCGTGTCTCTGGCAGAACTGACTCCTGGAGCATCGAGAGAGTCCTGGTGCAGTGTGGAAAATCCCAATTGAGGATAATTGAATTTTGGTGGGCGCGAATCCCACCCCTGCTGCTGCGAGTGAGCGAGAAGCAAAGAGAGGGATGGAGAAGTCACCGGGAAGAAGCGCCTCCGAGATGATGTGCAAAAGTGGGATGGATTACTGCGCCCCAGACATCCTTCACAGAGCCTTGAGAGCGAGACGGCACCATTGGTGGCATTTTTTAAACAGAAGGCGTGGTTAGTTGCGAGTCCTTTTTATTGTATAGCCTCAATGATGATGGGTACAAGATAAGTGAGTCTTTTATGCATACGTTTATGCATGACAATGATTGAATAAAATGGGGTACAACACAGCCACCGAGGGCAGGGGGTGCGCCACAGCATATATACCCCCATGTGGGGCCTTGTGCGCTTATCGCTATTTGTAGCCTCTTTTTCTCCATCGCCTCGAAGCAGTGAGAGATGGCAGCACACGACCGGGAATGAGAGATTCAATGGTGGAGCATTTGAAAATGAGTGAGTAATATATTTTAGATATATATAAAGACAATAAAATATTGTAATTCATGTAATTATTCAAATGAACGTGATTACACACAAAGAAAATTGATAAGACAAAAAGAGAATTTTGATCAATTATTATAATTAATAATTTGTATTCTTAAAGAAGGAAAAACGATAATAATATTTATTTGCATAATTATAGGCGTAAACGTGACATATTTGTCTATATTCAGGCGAAATATGTATCGACTTGCCTATTTAAAGGCGAAATTGACATAAAATTGCCTATTTTGAGGCGAAATCAGAACAAATGCATTATCCCGAACCATAAAACATTTTCGGTTTTCTCTGTGTGCAATTTTAGGCGCTCCTGGCATGGGATAGGTGACTCCTCTGTCTCGCTAATTTTATTTGATTTTATGCGTGCAAATTAAAATTAATTCCAACGCCATATGTCTTGAAAAATTTTATTATTTCCCTCCCCAAATGCTTTGGCGACATATTTTATACCCCACGTATTTAAACTTATTCTTGGGAGCAAAACACACTGGAGAAAAAATTTAAAAAAAAATCCCTATTGTGCACCATCCGCGGTAATTTTAACTTCGCCAATTCATTTATCGCTCATTCGGGCGCCCCAGTAAAATTTGTGGGGGCTGGTAAGGCGTGTGCAGAAAGAATAATATTATAATAAGGTGAATTTGGATTTTATTATTATATCCCTCCGCTCATATACCTCACTCAATAGTAATAAAGATGAAAATTTTATTAAAAGATGTCTCTTGCAGATGTCACCATAATCTTTTATCATTCTCCTTTTATTCCATTCTCAGACTATACGTACTCAAATACCCTACTATATGTATTATGAGATACCATGTCGTAAGGAGAAAGAGCGGCAAATCACTGTCGATGAGGGTGAAAAGAGAGAAAACTTTTAGGATGGATATAACAATTGACGAGAAGGGAATTAACAGGACACTTTCTTTTGGGGTGGAATTTCTTTTCGCATCAAACACACACTTCATCGATTAGTTAAGTTAAATCATAAAACAATGAATGGAGACGACTTTTTATCTACGACTTTCCACCCTATGATGGGCTATTGATGCATTTTGCATTTAATTCAACTAATTAGTTCCACTTTTTCATTGTAAAATCGGTAAAGAGTTGGTGTAACACCCCTGAATTTTATGAATATCATTTAAATGGCAAAATAACCTCCCTCATGGTAATTTGTAATATTTTATAGCGCCCTGATTCACTAGCGATTCAGCGCTAAATCATGGGATGAAAGGATTGTTTTGGCGTGAAGTAAAGTGAATCTAATTGCATTCGTTTCGCTAAAAATTATCTATTTGACCGTGTAATTTTTCGCCTTAAATATGAGGTTTCATCTTTCAAAATATTTATAGGGTTGATTTCCAAAACGACCATCTGGAATATTTCCAGCAAAAATTATTCTTTTCCACAGCATTTATATCACTCTTTTGCGCACAGACAATTACCACCATTATTCCTCCAATTGAATTGTAAATGTTCATTTCGCCAATCAACAGAGAATTGCACTTCGTTGCTGATTGAACAAGTTGTCCGACCAATTAACTAATAAAGCTCAAATGCCTGCATAATCCTGCTCAGAGAAACTCTTGAACAATATCAAATGGAAACAACAAAAAAGATCAAGAGCGTAATTGAAAATCCTTCATGTTTATCAAAGTTTATTTTTGCTGGACTGAAAAATGTTGCAACCCTTTTTTCTGCATTGTGTTTCGCCTCTTTTGTATCCTCATTCACGTACTCTTCTGCATTCATTCCCCTGCTTGCATGAAAAAAAAATCTCTCAACTCCGAATCCTCCATGTCAAAAAGTTCCCATTCAGCGATTTCAAAATATTTATCAAAGTTTAAAAATCATTTTTTATCTCACTGCTCATGTCTGCAGCAGTAGCAATTGGCGCATTTTCACTCCATATAGCCTTTTTCTGATATCCAACCCAGAAACGTTCTCTCTCTGGTGCTGCCAAACCAACTGTGAATGAGAGACGATTTCCATTTAGTGCATGCCTGAATTCGGCTTTTCAGGAGGTTCTTTGAGAATTCACTGATATAGCATTTAACTCTATGATTTAAATTTATAAAGATTTAAACTTGAACCTCGTGATGTCATCTTAAGATTAAACAATGTTTACCCTTGAATGAAAAAGCGCGAGAATTTTTTGAAAAAGAAGTTTCAATATTTTAATATTAAATTATTTTTAAGCTATTAGGTATTTAGTGGAACTTTCAGCCAATTAAAAAAATCAACAGCTTTTGTGTCAGCTTTTGAGCATTTATTCAATTCACATTAAATTTTATTTAAATAATTATTTAATAAAAATATTCCGTAGACAGAGAGCTTTGCAGATTTTGAACTTCTTTGAGCTTTTAAAGCAACTCGTGAACTTTAAAAAATGTAAACTTCTACGTAAACTTAAATAAATTACTTAATTCAGACTTTTCTAGTAAAAACGTCTAGTGAATCTACAAAACATATGTGAAAATGAAAAAAAATCGTTAGAGCTGTTTTCGAGATATACCAAATAGGGGTAATAAGGTTATAGGGGATAGGGGGGCTTTTTAGAAAAATGAAGGGCCTGGTCCTGATCCCTGGGTCGACTTTAGGGGGGGTCCCCCATAGACCCGAAGTCTCTATCTGCAACCGTTTGACCTCCAGGGCGGTAACAGACGGAGAACCGGATAATCGGATAAACATTCGGATTGTATAATAGTATTGCCATTTTTGTGTCGTGGCAATAAAATGAAAAATATAACTTGGTTTAGAAATATCTTGTCTGCATTTTGAGATAATTCCACATGTAAACAATGGCACGTGCGCTACGATGAGCGTCCGAAAGGCATAATTCGTGTTTGTACGAAAGAATTTCTTAGAATTTCTTAACACCTTCACGATTTAATAGTTGAGAGACTTATGCTGAAAATATGTTGGATTTTGTCGAAATTCACGAGCTTTAGAATTCTATTTCGCGTGTATGATGAGTGCGAGAATGAGAGAAAAAGAGCCTTCTCGAGTGGGTGGTCTTAAGACCACATCCAAAATATGGCATTCCATCTGTGTAGGTGTTGTTCTTGTACAGTTCATACTCTTATTTATAGCGGAATCCCAATTGAGTGTGACTAATTGAATGAAATTCTGCCGTCTCTGTGTATGAATTGGTTAAGAGGAGTAAAAGGAAAGTTTCTGAATGTCACCAAAAATCCCCATGAAAATTCAATGCCAACGAATTCAACATCAACATTCAGAAAAGTTTATATATGTATGTGGCATTCAAAATGTTGACAATGAAACATTTTAGAGACTTTTAGAGTGCAATTTTCATGTCAGAATAATTCATTTGATCGCTGTTGTGAATCTTCCTTTAAGCATTCTCTCGACAGACAGGGTTAATTAAAAACTTTGCAGTTGTCAGAAGTTTGTGTATTTTTCGAATATGTTTTATTTGTGGATATCTTTTAAATAATTAGGGATTTGAAGTGTGTTTATGTTCTTATTTTTGAAGTCAATTTAAAAAAAAAAACTCAAAATATTTTATAGGAGCTTTTCTGGAAAATTAAATGGTTCATTTAGACGTTTTTCGAGACTCAATCAAACAGTATGTACCTATGTTATTATTTGTTATTTCGGGTGATAAATTTGAAAATAACAAAAAATTGCTAAAAATTTGTTATTTGTAATAAATTGCAAAATTTACAAACATTTAATAAGTGTTTACAAATTTTGAGCTACAAGTTTGTAATTTTCAATTTAACAAACTTTTTGCAAAATTTTACAAACAGTTACCAAAGAGTTTGTCATTTAAAATTTTACATGCGTTTTACAGATTTTTACCAACTTTTTAGTTTGTAAAATATACAAACATTGAACAAATAATTTACAAATTTCGAACAACAAGTTTGACAAACTTTTTATCAAAATTTTAAATTACAAAAAAGTTTGTCATTTTTTGTTTTTATTCTGAAATTTAAATTAAATTTACAAAATTTAGTAATTAAATATTTCTTTCAGTGAACTGAAAGACTTCGACTAATAATAGGGTCAATAGCTTCACCTCAAACTCAATGTATTTAAGCCAGAGTAAAAGCATTTACACAATTGTGTGTCGTTTGGCTTTCAAGAACATGACTTTTCAAGCTTTTAATTGATTTTATATTATTATTAAATCTGTATAGCGACTTTAAAATGGCAATAAAAATGCGAAATGATCTGTTAATTGACTGCAAATTTTCTTTACAACCCTGTTCGCCATATATTTCTGTATAATGTCTTTTCGGTGTGTAATACAAAATTTATATTATGATAAAAAAATATTATTCATGAGATTAAGACCTATTTTTATTGGATTCCTCAAAACTCAAATGAACGTCCAACATTTTTTCCATATAATGGAACATAATTTATTCACGAGACATCGTGATGCGTGCAATGTAAAAGTTTTGCAGCTTTCAAATTGATTTTGATTGTAGAATTGAGTCCCTCTTTGTTCCACACAGAGTTTGGGGCGATAGCGCGCGGGGGAGCCGGTGTGGAAAATAGACGTGGAGGACAGACGTTGGAAAGTAGGTGGAGGTCACAGAGAGTGAAGAAAGCGGGAGAAGATGGGGAAGGACTACTATAGGATCTTGGGCATTCAGCGCGGAGCGACAGATGAGGACATCAAGAAGGCGTACAGGAAATTGGCGCTCAAATACCATCCGGACAAGAATAAAGCGGCAGGAGCTGAAGACAGATTCAAGGAGGTGGCAGAGGCGTATGAGGTGCTGTCGGACAAGAAGAAGCGCGATGTTTATGATAAATTCGGCGAGGATGGACTCAAAGGACGTGAGTGGAAGCTCTTTTTTCGGTTTTTTTTTTCTCTCAGTAAATTGGCAGGTGAGATTGATTGGGATTTTGTGTTAGCAGGAGCGTCAAATGGCGGTGGACCAACACACAATAATTTCACATACCAATTCCATGGTGATCCACGAGCAACATTTGCCCAATTCTTCGGCTCCAGCAATCCCTTTGCCGCCTTTTTTGACCTGTCGGACAATTTATTTGAGAAGAACAGCATGTTCGACAGTCTCGACACAGATACAGACTTCTTCTCACCTTTCGGCTTAGGTGCTCGACATGGTTTAGGCGGAGCATTTAGGTAGGTTATTTATAGAATTATAGTCCATGAAGGCAGAACAAGGGGGAAATAATTGGGATATATTTAAAATATCTGAAAAGCTCAAGAAAATTACTTTTCCCCCAAAACTTCTGACTTTTCTCAGATATTTCCCCCTTGAAATACAAAAATTTCTCACTTCTCCCTATTCAGATCACATTCGTTCAATGTCCACACGCCGCTTAAGAAGGAGAAACAGCAAGATCCACCCATTGAGCATGATATGTACGTCACGTTGGATGAAATCAACAAGGGCTGCGTGAAGAAGATGAAGATCTCACGGAGAGTCCTGCAGCCGGACGGATCACCCAAGAGGGAGGAGAAATATGTGAGCATAGCAGTGAAGCCGGGCTGGAAGTCCGGCACGAGAGTCACCTTCCAGAAGGAGGGTGATCAGACACGCGGAAAAATCCCTGCCGATATTGTCTTCATCATCAGAGACAAGCCCCATCCGGTTTTCAAGCGCGAGGGCAGCGATATTAGATACACAGCGAGACTCACATTAAAGCAGGTGAGTTTCAATGGTTTTTTTTTGCTTTTGGAAATGTTTCATTCATTTTTTTTCGGCTTTGATTTCTTAGTTAAGTTTTTTTAGATTCAAAAAAGTTTCCAGAAATATTTAATCACATTTACACGAAATTGAGAAGAAAATTCTTGTTTAAAAGTTAATTTTTCGCAATTTCCTCTTACTCAGAGATTCAATAGGGAAACGTTTTAAACTGGATCACACTCACATCCTTCGCGTTATATGGATTGGCTAAAAGTGCTTTAGATTTTCACTTAGATTTTCATTCAAATTTTTACTGAAAATTGTTCTAAAAACTATAATATATTCTACCTACATTGACTACGTTTATAAGGTAAAATAGTCCGGATCAAAAGTGTTATAGGATCAAATTTTAGTCTAGTCCATTTATGCAGCAAAAACTTAATCCGATTAGTATTAAATTGATTAAATGTCAATTGAACTACCTACTTTAAAACGCTTTTATCCAGCTTAAAATGCGTATTGACGCAATTCAGCGTTTGAAACGCCTTTGAATGGTATAAAATGCATTTTAACACAATTAAACGCGTTAAAATGTGATTAAATTACGCTAAAAACACGCTTTGACTGTTTAGAATGCATTTAAACGCAATTAAACGTGTTGAAATGCGTTAAAACCGTTATAACAAGATTAAACTATACGTTAAAACACTTTAATACGTTTTAAATGGCGCTGTCAGACGACAACAGTTCAGTAAACAATTTCTTACTGTTGAAAAGCTATTTAATGGCATTTTCCAGTGGAAAATCATCAAATTTCCAATCAAATCCTGTCTGTTCTGCATTATTAAAGAATCTGTAAAAGGAATTTTCCGAAAAAACTCAATATTAGTGCGGAAAATGCCGTTTAACTGAATCAGGTGATTAATCACTTATTTTAAGTGCTTAAAATTCTGTTGGACGGCATTTTCTGCACTAATATTGAGTTTTTCCGAAAAATTCCTTCTACAAATTCTTCAGTAATGAAAAACAGATAAGATGTGAGTGGAAATTTGATGATTTTCCACTGGAAAATGCTATTAAATAGCTTTTCAACAGTAAGAAGTTGTTGACTGAACTGTTGACGTCTGACAGCGCCATTAAATTGTTGAAATTTCAATTAAACTACTTTAAAACGTTTTAACGTAAAAATATTGACGTTAAAGCGTGATTAAACGCTTTTTAACGGTTTAAAATGCATTTAAACGCAATTAAACGCGTTGAAATGTGATTAAACTATCGTTAAAACGCTTTTGAATGGATTAAAATGCGTTTTAACGCAATTTAGCGCGTTTAAACACTATTTAATTAAAGTTTGTTGGAAAAATGAAGGGGCTGTTGATAATGCCAGGGTCGAATATGGGGGGGGGTCTCCCAAAGACCCGTAGTCTCTATCTGCAACCGTTTGTCTTCTAGATCAATAACATACGGCGCTATTGCGATTGAAGATTGCCCTTACGTTGTCGGGACAATAATTGGCCAGATTCTTAGTTCAAGAAAATATATTCGCATTTTCTGCTTCTACTTGGGTTTTCTTAAAATTTTTGTGGGTTTAAACATGAGTGAGAGTGAAAATTTGGTGGTTTTCCTCTTTGAAATCTGAATAATCCAATTTAGATGAGAAGTTAAGTTGAAAGAGCTAAGGGGTTACCCTTTTCACAATTCAATTTATTTGTATGAATTTTCTACTATTTCTTTGCGTTATCTCGGTCTTAAAGTTTTGTTCTTTTTATCCATTTACCCTTATCTAATGGAATGTAAAAGAAATCTAAGGGGAATACATTAAAAACTTATAAATCAAATCGATAATCTCAAATATTAAGGCAGATTTAATAGGATTGAATCAAATTGTTTTTTTTTCTTTTTTTTCTCTTTTTCTGTAGTTGCACGAACAGCGCTTAATGGCTTGAAAAATCTTTTTGAAGAACAATAAGTGAAACTCTTTTGATTTTTGATTTCGTTTAAATTTAAATGTTTTAAAAATAATTTCCAGTGAAATGCAGTCGGTAATATTATATAATATTTTCACTATTTTCATTACAATAATTCCAATAATTACAAAAATTAGGTGCAATTACAGTTTCATTAAATTGGAATTTTAGCATTTTATATTTAGTGGTCCAATCCAAAAATGAAGCAAATATATTATGAAAAAGGTTATCAACACAGGATAATTGTGATAATTACGCAGTATTTATGATAACACAGTTAATCAGTTGATTAAAAATTAAAATTTCTCCTATTTTATTTAGTGAACTATCGTGAAAATTTAAATTTAATTCCGGAAATGATTTGTTCTCCCAGAAACCTCGGAGAATTAATTCATGAATTACCTACCAGGTCACCGCCAACGAATCAGTAAATTTAAATATTAATCTGATTAATTTTAATCACCTTACATACATTCGGCCATAAATGCTTTATATTCCTTTGATTAATTTGCAAATAGAAGTCATTTCTGATAATTGCATTATGTGGACTTTGCCATCTCTGCTGTGACCTTTATTGGCTACTCAAGCGTCTTCTGACTTGTAATTGATTGGATCATGCAGAAAAAAAGATCCACTCGACATAAAGAAAATATTGACACGAGATCTAACAGTGAAATTCAATCTCATGTATGAGTCAATCTGGCCAAAAGTGCGACCAACACAGACGTGATTTTAGGCAATTGCGGAGGAATCTCGTTATTGCTTGCGTCGCTTTTTTTACGACCCGGAAAACTGGCTGCGAGCTTCACAGAACAAGAGGAAATTCTGTCTCAATAACTTTTACTCGAGTCAAATGATTAATACACTATAAATTATTTATTTGTCCCTCTTTTGGCCATTTTTTCGGGGGTTGACGCGTGCGAGAGAGAGAATACAGTGAGGAGAATAAGTTTATCCAAGGGGGAAATAAAGTGGAAGCAAAAGAAAATGTATTTTTGAAACTGTTTTTTGTAAAATATTCTAAATTTTTATGTTATTTAACACTTCATTGATTAAACAGAGCGGGAATTATAGTTTCTGATGTTTTTGACGTTTCTGACTATTAATTTGCAAAACTATCAATGACTTCGATGAATATCGACGGTGGCAACGCTTGTTAATAGCGGGTCTTATTTTGTACTAAGATGTGACGTTTTAAATGTCAAACGTGGAATTTCTTGGGAATGATTTCGGCAATTTGGAGAGCAAGGGAGAGCTGAAGAGGAACTTTATGTCAAACTAAATGGAAAGCCAACTGTCAGTTTTGCCTGGAAACCGCATTTTATCCGCCATTTTCTTTTTCAAATAACCTCAATCGTATTTGGACCAAATTTTTACCTAAAATCCAAAAGAAATACACTCTAACGGAGAATGAGTGCCTCAAAAATCTCAATTTTTACCATTTTTGAAGGGGTCTTCACGAATGCAGAGTATTAAATCTAATCAAATCTCGTATTCTAAAACAAATTTGCATTTTTCTAACCTACAAATGCGTATTTAAGCAAAAAGAGTAAAAGACGAATTTATTGAGAGTTTTCTAACATTTTTATTGAATTCAAGAACCTGAAATTCAATAACATTTGCACTTTTTGCATATTTTCCTCGGATTCGTCGCACAAGAGACCAGAACTTACAGGACTCTCACAGTATCAAGGAAGCCATTTTGGAGCATTTCACGGATGGAAAAAAAGCAAGAATGAGAAAGTTGTTGTCTTGGGTTGGGAAAAATATCATATTTTGCGGTTTTTCTTCCGCGAAATGCTCAAAAATTGCTCCGTTGATCTGATGAGAGTCCATTAAGCTATGAAAATGGGTCTCTTGTAAGAGGAATCCGTGAAAAAACGCATAAAAGTGTGGTTAGAGTGGATTTCTGTTGGGTTTTTTGGGAAAATTAGAGGAAATTCGTTTCAAATACGATTGAGGTTAGGTATATTAACTTTTGTCAAAAATAGTGGAAATCCACTGGCAACCAACTTCTGCTCATCCCTGGGTTTATAGCCAAAAATATAAAGAAAGTGAATTATTTTGGATAAATATTCTTACAATTGATTTTTCTTTCATCGATTGGCATGTGTCAGTCGCTGTCAAATTGCTAAGTAGCCAAAACTAATCGTATAATCGATGGTTTAGCAAAATCTACGTTTGATCATTGAAGTGTTAAAACCATTTCAACCTTTCCAAAAAAAATTTTTCCGCGTTTTTAAAAATATTAGCAAATATTTTAGATAATGTGAATAACTGTATAATCATATTTACTAATTATATTTCCCCCTTTAATTCATCGCACTTTTGGTCAAGCTGTGTGAGGAAAATAAATAAAGAGTTAAACATGAGAGAGAAAAAAAGACGTGTTGAACGCCTTCGGAAGAGTCATTCAATTTACATTGAATTTTGGTGACATGAATTATGTTTTATTGGATGTGAGCTTTTTTGTTCTATGCCGGAGACAAATTCACATCTTAAAAGCTGTGTCTGTGTCTCTTTTCAGGCACTTTGTGGAGTTGTGTTTGAGGTTCCCACGTTGGATGGTGAAAAGATACGGATTAGCACAATGCAGGAAGTCATTAAGCCGAACACTGTGAAGAGAGTCAAAGGATATGGACTGCCATTCCCCAAGGAGACAAATCGCAAGGGGGACCTCCTTATTGCGTTTGATATCAAATTCCCTGAAAAATTGACCGCGGCCGAGAAGGAGCTTCTCTCTGATCTCCTGCCAAATTGATTAGGTTTTTTTTTATCTTCCTCCGTTTTCGTCTCTCCATTATAAACACCGGCACATACACATATTTTTTTCTTCTTCTTTTGTGAGACTTTTTTATCCCGGAAAGGCGAACATCAACATCCCTCGAATATCCCCTGATCAATTTTATTGTCAACACGCGTTCACGGCAAACATCACACGCAGAGATGAGGAATAAAGAGAGAGAGAGAAGAGTTTTTAATTTATTAATGTCTTTCTTAAATTCTATTAAGAGGAATGAACAAAAAAAAGGAATTACTATATAATTTAATTTATAAACAATCGTAACACTATCTCATAGAAGGAATAAAATTTATTTTTTTCAATAGTCTCGCCCCCTTTCTTTTTCCACCCATGTTTGTTCAATAGGAATTCGTCAAGGGGAATTAATTTTAATGAGAGAAAAATATTGATTCGGCGGATTATGTTTTCGGCAAAAAGGAGGAGTTATTGAAAGGAGTCGAAGGGAGAGAGAGACAATTTTTGATACCAAAAAAAAATGCGTTTGATTTTAGTCCTGGGCGGGAAAAAAAATTGGGAGACCAAACCACGCAGTAAATAGTCGATTTTATGGCTGTGCGAATATTTTTGTGGTGATTCGGCAAAAGGGAGAGAGAGACTTTCCCGGAGATTGTCGATAAAATTAGCGGCAGAATAATTCAATGTGTCATGAGATGCTTGAATCATTATCTTTCTGCTGAGATTTGCAAAAGTTCCACTCTTGATTATCTTCTAGAGGAGATTTTTTGGCGCCAGCAGAAGAAAAGGGCAAGAAATGTCCATGAAGAGTCACTAATCAAGCCAATTTCAAGCTTCAACTCCTCCAAATGGACTTTTGAAATGGGGAAAAATTTCAGGATATCTAGAAAGTTATGGATTGTTCACCAGATGGCGCATTCTGTGGAAGGTGTCTTGGCTAAGGTTGGTATGTTTTTTATGTAAGTAGAATTTTATGAATTTCCTTGAAAACTTTAATGATCTGCAATTTCAATTGGGGATAAGTTTATTTACCACCTTAAAATTCTCGAGAATTTT
>CAKKOB020001671.1:0-17928 GCA_918844115.2 Phlebotomus perniciosus
GAAATCACAGAGCAAAACCTACTAGATAAATAGAACTATTTCTAGTAGAAATTACAGAAGAATTTCTACTAGAATTACAGAGCGATTTTTACTAGAAATCGCAGAGACTTTTCTGCTAGAAATCGCAAAGGAAATTCTACTAGAAATCGCAGAGAATTCTATTACTAGAAATCGAGAGCGATTTTTAAGTTTTCTGCTAGAAATCTCAAAGACTTTTCTAGTAGAAATCTCTTTGAGATTTCTACTAAATCGTAGAGAATTCTACTAGAAATCTACTAGAAATTTCTACTAAAAATCAAGAGCGATTTCTACTAGAAATCTCAGAGTTTTCTACTAAAAATCGCAGAATTTTCTACTAGAAATCGCAGATTTCTACTAAAAATCTCAGCGAGTTTTCTACTAAAAATCGCAGAGAGTTTTCTACTAGAAATCGCAGAGATTTCTACTAGAAATCGTTGAGTTTTCTACTAGAATTCGTCGAGCGATTTCTAATAGAAATCTCAGACAGTTTTCTAGTAGAATTCTCATAGCAATTTCTACTAGAAATCACAGAGAAATTTCTACAAGAAATTATTATACATAATTAGAAATCATCAAATGATTCGCTGAATTTCAGCCCTGAATTTTTATTACAACAAAAACTGTTAACACCCTCTAATTCAAATCATTTTTTATTAAATCCTTGCCTAATCCTATAATTCCTTAAGTAAATACCTAAGTAAATAATATTTCACAAAAAATATATTTCTTTATGTAAATTCTGTACATTTTTGTAGAGGAAAATTCTTAAAAGAAAAAAAAGACTTTTTCGCGCCAAAATCATAAAAAGTGAAAATTTCACAGATGAAAATTTCAGAGCACCGCCAAAGCCTCTGTTGGGGATTTCTCCACCTTCCCATGGCCTCGGTGGATACTGCTGTTGATGCTCCTGCAGTCGCAGGGTGAGAATGAGACAGTTCTGCTGAAGCCATCGATTGAACAGCTTCGGTGGCGATTTTCATTTCCTTTTCACCATTTAGGCCTAAGTAAGATCTCAGGTTTTCAGGTGCAAATCCTGAAGATTTATTAGGTGAATTGGTGTGTGAACTCTCCCGTGTTTGATGGTGAAATGTGGTAGTAAGGTGTAACACGATGGGGAGGAGGAGCACCTGGTGGATGCTGGGAAAGTGAATACAAACCCCCAGGCAGAAAAAATGAGTGTAGCTCTGGCGAGCGGAAATAGAGGCAGTCGCGTGAGTCCTTCGCCCGCGAAAGGCTCAACGGCAGCCTACACGGACACAGAACTCACGCCCAACGTCCTGGCCATCCCCCTGTCAGCCATTCAGGCCAACCCCACAGGTAACATCCTCGAAAATTTATTCACGAAACAGAAAAAAAATACCCTTGCCTCGTTCAATAATTCAGTCGCGATGCACCTTCCGTTTGTCCCTTTTCCGCGCTTCTCAATGGCCATCCTTGGAAGTGGTTCAGCTTGCATTGAAATACTTGGTGAGCCTTCCCGGGGGACCATTGTGTCGATGTAAATTAAATTTAACCCAAATTTCACGTTAAGACGTCATCCAATTAAGTCCCTCAATGTTAATCCACCAACAAAAGTGCATCGCGCGAGGCTGACAAAATGCAAAATGCTTAAAATGTAAAAATACCCCCCCTCCCCTTCGAGACAAAAAACTGTATCATAATTGCCTTAATTACCTCTTCCGACTTAACATCTCAAGTCCACGTGCCAAGATTCAGCCAGGCAGTAAAAAGATTCGCTTTTTCACCATTTAAATTAACTGTTTGATCGATTTTATAAGTTTGTCATGCAAAAATGTTATTTTTACTCGAGGCTGCTTCACTATTTGTTTTTTTGCTGGCGCGTCCGTGAAAGGACTCCCCGACAAAAACTGACCAAATGGTCATGCTGGGACACACGAGTAAAAAACACTTATTTAATTTATACACTTTATATACAAAAAAAATACTCTTTTCGTGGCTTTGGACACTTTGTATGAGCTCCATTGCAGGCGAAAAGGCAGCAAATTCACGTGAATTGCGTGAACTCGTGGGTAGAAATATAGAGAAAGCACAAGAAAGGACTGTAAGAAAGTCAATTTCATTTTTTCACTTCTCAGAACTGACTAATAATTTAAACATTTAAGGTGAAAGCCATAAACACTCCTGTGTTCCATTCATAGTAAATCTTTTGCAATGTTTCTCAATAAATCACTTTGCAGCTATTTAAACATTAAATTAAAGCAATTAAAACAAATATTTTGATTTTATTACATGTAATTGCCCACTTATCTAGAACAACTGCTGATTATTTAAATTTAAAAACATAAAATGCGATATGAAAGCAGGACATGGCTTAATGAATTGGCTTCGAACCAATTTCGGAATTTTGCAGATGCGATCAAATCTATTTTCGAACTCTAAAAGCTCCAATTTCGGATTTACATTTAGTTGCGCCACCATCTCTTTTCCGGAGAAACATTTTATATGGCAAAGATTTCGGGTTCCGGAATGAGTTGTTAATATAGGTTAGCGTCCTCGCTAACTAACTAGAAAGCGAACTGTTATCGATATTTCAAGATTGTAAGCTTTTTCCTATGCATTTCTACTAGAAATACAAAGGAATTTCTGCTAGAAATCATAGAGGAATTCCTGCTAGAAATACAGAGGATTTTCTGCTAGAAATACAGAGGAATTTCTAATAGAAATCACAGAGCGATTTCTGCTAGAAATACAGAGCGAATTCTACTAGAAATGCAAAGGAATTTCTGCCAGAAAAAAAACTGCCTAAAATCGCTTGTAAAGGTGTATTGTGTATCGACTGGAACTATTGGCAAAAATCGCCCTTGGAAGTTTTCCCAATTGGTATTTTCCAGAGCCCAATTTCAGACTTCCTTGAAAAACTGGCGGAGTATAACTGCAAATTTTTGAGCATTATTTTTAAAGAAAACAAGTTTTTCTTGCCATTCAGACAATTATTCTATCATCATTATCATGATTTTGTAATCAAATATTTCTTATTATTATTATTATTGCTTAGTCACCAGGCACATTGCCAACTTTCTAAGTGTCTTTCATTTCTACATATGAAGTTCTGTTTCTCAAATTCTTTCTTTCTTATTTCCGTGTTCATTTAATCAAAACAATAAGAGATGAAGAAAGCCATTAGATTAACCTGTTTTATGCTAAATATTTCAGTTGAAATTTTCATAAATGTAATTAGTTTGTATTCTAAATTCTCTATCAAGATGGCCGAATACGATCAGATCAGCCATCTTGATTTCACACCGCGTCCTTTTTAGAATTCCTCACTTCCGGAAGTCCGAAAACTTTGGCGCCAAAACTGATTTCCCCTATTCAAAAACCGCCATCAAATCGCCATTTAAAATCCTGTTAATAAAACCTATCTATTAGCAATTACTGCTTGTTTCTGGACATTAGAATCTCGATAAGCTCAATCAAGACAAAATTAGCCGAATTTTGGCAGCCAACGAGGACAAAGCGGAATAATGTTGCGGTAGTTTTGAGGTGGTTTAGCGCGTGTCAGATCCGATCAAGGTGTGTCGATGAGGAGCTCAAGTACCTCTTCACGAAACCAATAATGATAAATATAGAAAGGGATATTAATAGATGCAGTTTTGAGAGAGGAAGACAGTTAATATTAGACGCGACGGCAACATCGTGATGTCGCGCGTCTCTTCGGACGATTGAAAAAAAGAGTCGCGGGGCCCCAAAATAGCCCCGATGGACTTCTGCCAAAGATGCGAGGGGGAGCAAAATATTACGATATATTTCATATTTGATGCTTGGAGCATATTTGATTGGAGAGTGGCTCCTCAGTAGCTAATTGTCTGTGAGTGGAGAAAGATTTTCGCGAGTGGCGCGCGCTCAAGTGATTAAAGAGACGTTTTAAAGTTTAAAGATGAATTTGATGTTTAGGAAGAACTTTAGGGAGGGCGGCGGAGGCGGAAAGTCCGTTGGGGGTGGACTGAAGCACTCAAAGAGTGGAACTAGGAATCAAGTGAAGAGATCTCGCGAGTTGAGCTGTTCAGTGCAGGATGAAGTTCACTATCGCACCCATTTATTTTTCTCACCAACCCGTTCAGCCTATACCGACACAGAAGGTATTCATCAACATTCCATCCGCAAGACATTTTTAGAGAGAGAAAAAAAACTTTTTTTTTCTTGGCTAAGATACACCACCGTTAAGGAGTCCGAAATACGCGCAAAAAATGATTTGTGGAATGAATTATGTGGTGTTTTTTTTTCTTCTCGTGCTAAAAGACTCCCACTGAAGTAGAAACCAAAGCGCTAGGCTGTAAGCTAAAGCCACAAAATGCCTGTAAATGTCACGTGATATTTTTAATTTGACTTTAATTTATTTGAAAATAAAAATTATTGACACTTTTCTGTAGATATTTGAAATGCTTTCTATATATGTGATTTTTTTGGTCTCTGTCTTTAAAATTGTGCACCTTTTTTCTGTCCTTTGACATTTTAAAGCTTCAGCTTGCAACCAGCAGCAAAAATCACTCTTCTTTGCAAGTCTTTTATCAACTTTTTTACGGAATTTCTCAAATTTTGAGTAAATATAAGTATTCAGGGATGTGCAGGATTATATAATAATAATAGAAATTGAAGAAAAGATTGCCTATTCTTAGGATTCAAAAACTTTAAAAATTACAAGAAAAATTCTAGGTTAGGTTAATTTTCTGCTACAGGAAATTTGTGAAATTTCAGTAAAAAGAGTTTGGTTTTAACTTCCAGTTAGAAATTTAATAAAAATTTTCAAGAGAAGATTCATGATTTTTCAACGAGTAATTTAGTAATTTTTCTGCTAGAAATCTGGTAAAGATTCTGCTAGAATTTTTGTAGAGAATCTGCAAGAAAATTGTGAAACTTCAGCAAAAAGTTTGGGTAAAACTTTCAGTTCGAAATTTAATATAATTTCCAAGAGAAGTTTCTCGATTTTTCAAAAATTTAGTAAATTTTTTGCTAGGAATTTTGATTTTCTGCTAGAAATCTGGTACAGATTCTGCAGGAACTTTTGTGAAAAATATTCTGCAGAAAATTTGTCGAACTTTATATTAATTCCAGTTGAAAATTTGATAAATATTCTGCTAGAATTCTGGAAAATACTCTGCAGGTTCTGTGTTAATTTTATACTAGAAATTTGGCAAAAAAAATTAGGTTAGAAATTTGATAAAAAAAATCCAAAAGAAGTTAATACTTCTACGAGTAATTTAGTAAATTTTCTGCTAGAAGTTTATTTGATTTTCTACTAGAAATCAGATGGATTATGCAAGAATTTCGGTTAATTTTCTAATAGAAATTTGGTGAAAAATATGTAGAAAATTTGCGAAACTTGATAAAAAAAATGGTTAAAATTTCAAGTTTGAAATTTAATATATTATCTGCTAGAATTATGGAAAAAACTCTACAGGTTCTATATTAATTTTCTACTAGAAATTTGGCAAATTTTTAGGTGAAAATGGTGAAAATTTAATAAAATGCCAAAGGAAGTTTGTCGTTTTTTCAACGAGTTAATTTAGTAAATTTTCTGCTAGAAATTTGGTAGGGATTCTGCTATAGAATTTGTTGAATATTCTGCAATAAATTACTTCTGCCGAATTTGTAAATTTTTGCAGGACATTTGTGAAATTTTCTGCTATAACTTATTAGATGTTAAAACCTTTATAACTCAAAAATATTGATTTCCTTATAATATTCCTTTGAACAATCCAACAAAGCACATCCCTGACATTAATTTATTCTAATGGAAGAACTCTTTTAGAGTAAAAACTGCACTGATTTAGTGTTCTAATGTTCTGATAGTGTCTCTAAAAAAGAAGCGAGAGAGGCAAAGCGACGCGTAATAATTTTCATCAGGGATCATTAATAACTGTCCGTGATGGTGTGTCGGAAAATTTGGTGCGTCTCTCGCGTGTGGCGGGAAAAAGATCACCTTCGCGGTTGCACGGCGTTCGAAAGAGATGTGCATTGCTTCCGGTATGGTTATTTGTGAAATATTTCAGAGCCACGATGTGGTCCCGTGTCGGGCGCTGCCCCCTCGGCGCTCTCCTCCATTTACGAAGTAGACGCACCTCAGCCGCTTGTCGATCGACGCCCTTCGCTCTCACTGCTCAAGTGGGGCTCCTCGAGGCGCTATGAAGTACCCACGCCCACCGTCCTCCGGCAAGGTTTGACCATCTCTGTCTATGTAACTGCCGCTTCTTGGCTTTTTTCCCCGTTTTCTCTCTTATCAGCACAAATTTCTTCTCGCTTTTATCTATTCTCTTTTTTTTGCGCCAAAAACTCTCTTACGCACATTTTCTTTGCGCCATTTCAGCATTAATGGGGGCACTTGTCTTAATCTTGCAACTCACTTTATATGCTTCACTTGTACATATTCGCTTCGATCAATTTACAATGTATATAGTATGTATAATAATTCAGCTGTAGGAAAATCTCTAAAATTGGTATATTATGTGGATATTTTCTCTCCTCAAGTGCTCTTGTGGGAGCAAATTATCTCTGTTCGAATGTAAATTCAGCAAAAGTGCTGAATTGGACGCCATCTTGTTTTTAATGATGAACCAGTAATGGCGTCGCTTGGCTTCGGACACCACTTTCCGGTTTGTTTGATTTGAACTCGTTTAAACATTGTTTTCACGTATTTTTCGCATTTCTAAGCAAATTTTTACCAGAGATTTTGATTGAATATACTACTTATTAAATCTTTCAGGACTTAAATTTTAAAAATTAAAATTGTTTACGTAATGGCGGCCATGTTTTTTATTGAATTCATTGAACAAAAAACGAAACAATCGCAACAATGTATCTTAATCCAGTTTTTAATTGGAAACAGTCGAATTAACCCCATTTCAAGTAAAAAGATAAAATTTTTATCTGAAATTGCTTTTTATAAACGTCCCAATCAATTGAACCATCTGAACAGAGAGAATTCCTCCTACAAATTTATTCATTTAGGTCACACACCCCTCCTGAGCCCAGGACGATTGAGAAACTGAGCTCTGAAATGAATCTCTCTCATTTGCAGTGACTTTCGGAAATTCAGGCAATAATTGCGGAACTGTGGCCCATAATGGCGTACGAACGGAGCCAATATCTCTGGCCACCCTTGACAGAGATTGCTTCATCATCCCCATGCAGTCGCTGAATCGCTTCCTCCCCGACGGAATCCCCGTGAGTGTGAAAAATACTTTTGCAAGAAAAAAAAATTTCACGGATCGTTAAACTAATGGCTCTCCCTCCTTCTGGCCAGCTTCCCGCGCCGAGTGAATCGAGTGAGAAGCAAATGTCGGGGCCACTGAGTGTGCTTGAGGTGTCGGACCCCAAACTGTGCATCTTGGCACATCTCATGAGCCCACTGGAGCCAATTGATCCCCTCCTGGAGTCCCCAATGGCGCATCCGCTGCTCAAGCAACGCGCCGTGGCGGCAGAGCTTGTGGCGGAGGTGCAGCAGTCAAATTCGGCTGTGGGTGGGATGCTTCTGGCCAACATGGAGAAGAATGGTAAGTAAGTCCTTAAAAGCTCACTGTTTTGCTCATTTTTGAGCCGAAAACGTGAAGTATTTGAAAAATCCGTTTAAAAATAAGAAATTTATTGAGTTTTAGACCAGAAACTGGTCGAAAGTTGCATTTTTATGCAATTTATGCGGATTTTCCCAGAGATTTCAACAAATTATCCATTAATAATTCATTTTAGGAGCTTCAAATTTGCATTCATATGCGAAAAGTGAAGTTACTCCAATTTTAGACTAAACTAATCCATCTTAATCTCATCTAAAAGAGGATTATCAGTATTTTTCGTTCCTTCAAGTAAAATTTCTTGAAATAATTACTAAACATTCTTCGATAAAACATTGTTATGGTTTTGAGAATAAAATTTAAGCAAATTTCTGCTAGAAATCTTATAAAATTTGTACGGAAAATCCTATAAAATTTCCACTAGAAATCCTAAAGAAATTCTATTGGAAATCCTAAAGAATTTATACTTCAAATCCTGAAGAATTTCTACTAGAAATCCTAAAGAATTTCTATTGGAAATCCTAAAGAATTTCTACTTCAAATCCTGAAGAATTTCTTTTAGAAATCCTAAAGAATTTCTACAAGAAATCCTAAAGAATTTCTACTGGATATCCTAAAGAATTTCTACAAGAAATTCTAAAGAATTTCTATTGGAAATCCTGAAGAATTTCCACTAGAGATCCTACAAAATTTCTACTGATGGATGTCTTCCATCTTTGCAGCTGAATTCCCTTTTATCGCGTATTACGTTATCAATACAACCGTCACGGACCCTTCAAACTTCTATTCGGGCGTGAGATCTTCATCCTTGTGCAAATTTGAGCCGAAGAATCTGCGGTATACGGCCGCTCATACGTTGGACCTGTACAGCGAGGTGGCCTCGATATGTCGGCCACCGCTCGTGATGACTTCCAATGAAATTGGAGCTTTAAGGAAATCCCAAACACCCTCCACGGGATACATTATAAGTGTCTACAAGGTACGTGATTGGATTTTCCTTTCTAAATACATATTAAACGACAAGTCATCCCACCCAATGCACTTGGCAAGCAAAAATGCCTTGCGAATCGTTGCAGTTGCTTTTCTCTCATTGCTTATAAAATTTATATCACTTGTAACTTTATTTTACGATGAGAGCGGAAATCGGCTCTTACGCCAACGGAATCAAATTAATTTTGGAATGGACTGTTTTATTGCCCTTTCACGGTGAAATCATTACATTTTAGGGAGAAAAATGTTACAGTATACTTGAACCGTCTCTAAATTGTTTGTCATTTATTAATGCAATTTGTTTCGTAATCGTTTGACCGGATATAAAACATTATATGCTGTCCAACATTTTCATTTCCGGCGGGCCGGTAATCCGTCTTTGAAGCAAGGGAACGGTAACAGATATCAAAGGTTCATAAGTGGGGGTAAATTACAAAATGGCGCTATAGTCGACCTCGCCCCACTCCTCCGTCCGCCATTTTGAAAATTTTTGAAGTATTTTCTTTTTAGGATATCTCCGAAGATCTATTATAGATTTTCTTGAAATTTTAATATGTTATAGCGTAGGCCGAGACGTTTCCAACCAGGTATCACACAAGTCTCTACATAAACTGGAAAAACCGGTTTAGCAAAGAACAAAGGAAATGTCGCGCGACTTCTATTAGAATATTCTTAGCCTTTTCGAAAGGAGATCACAAGAAATTTCCAGTAACTCAGTAGTTACTCTTTGTAATCAACTTATTCAACTCTGTTTTCATAAAAGAAAACAAGCATATTAAATTAAACATATTGTATTTTTTCTTGTAAGACAATAAATTTTTTAAGATACTAACATAACTGCAATAATAGACGTAATAAAATTCTAAATAAAAGAATGGAATATAACACCATTAAGTTCTTGTAAGCGCAAACATCTTGATTGCGTCAAACTTTAAAATAGTTATAATAAATTTCCAAAATAAAACACTAGTGATTCCCCCAAGTAAGCACAATTCATTCCTTCTAAGTGAACAATGGAGGACACTAGCTCTCCTCCGCTTCTCAGTGTCATTGACATTACTATGTTTGTTCTGGTGCTTGTGATCTCATTCCGGATAGGAGCCTATTATGGATTCTTCTCGAAGAACAAACAAAACACACTCGAGGAATATTTCCTGGGAAGTAGAGACATGGGTATCATTCCAGTCTCGATTTCTCTCGTTGTGACCTTTGTATCCGGCACCAACATTATAGGGATCACAGCAGATATTTACGCATATGGCACCCACCAGTGGCAATATTCTTTTACATTGATCGTTATGGTCCTTGTAACGTCTGTCATCATCATACCAATCTTCCACGAATTGCAACTTCCATCAATGTTCAGTTACGTGGAGCTTCGTTTTGGTAGAATTGCCCAACGTCTAGCTAGTTTTATGTATCTGATTGCAACAATGTTCTCCGTATCGATTAGCATATATGTTCCGGCTTTGGTACTCAATCAAATAGCAGGAATCTCTATTCCTCTTACAACGGCAATTCTGGGAAGCGTTTGTATCTTCTACACGGCTATCGGGGGTTTTCGCGCCATCATTTGGGCCGATCTATTCCAATCGTTGCTAATGGTCGGATGTTGCTGTGTTATTTGCTACATTGGGTTTGGACTTGTCGGAGGAGTCAAGGAGGTCTGGGACGTTGCTCAACGCGGAGGACGAATTATTATATTCGAGTGAGTAAACTATAAATCACCCGTGAATGCTTACTATGCTTACTTAATGACATTCTTACAGTTTTAATCCAGATCCCACCATTCGTCTTACAACCTGGACCTTGCTCTTTGGTCATACATTCGCCAATACCCAAACCTTCGGTCTGAATCAAAGTACCATACAACGATTTCTTAGTATGTCCAATGTGACGTAAGCTCGCAAGGCTATAATCCTTTTCTACATCGGCTTCATGTTTTTTGTGGTCATCTCCCTCGTCTTAGCCTTGGTGGTTTATGCGTATTTCGAAACATGTGATCCCCTCCGATCAGGACAAATCAAGAAACTGGATCAAGTCATTTCGTTATTCGTCACTGAAATATCTGACATTGTTCCGGGTTTGCTAGGCGTTTTTGTTGCCGGAATATTTGCCGGAAGTCTATCTACTATGTCATCACTACTGAACAGTTCAACTGTATGTTTGTATGAGGACTTCATGAAGCCCTTTCTGCCTGTAATGTCTCATCAGAGATCGTGTAACATCCTTAAGCTACTCACACTACTACTGGGTATCATCCAGATTGCTCTGGTGTTCGTTGTGGAGCAACTAGGAAGTATTTATGCAATCCTACTGACTGTCTTTGGTCTAACAAGTGGAACTATGCTTGGACTTTTTACAATGGGAATGCTTCTTCCAAGAGCCAATGAAAAGATATTTTAGTTAGTTTTTTAAGACTTCAAAAAGAAAGTTCCTTATAAGTCTTCTTAGGGAGCTGTGGCGGGAACAATAGCCTCTCTTATCGGAGTTGCGAGTATCATCATTGGTGGCTTTTCCAAGGAACCTGATCCATTCCTTCCAATGAGAACAGATGGATGTCAACATAATTTTACCATTCCCATTATGGTTAAGGAACCTAAAGACCTCCCGTGGATCTTTCAGATTAGCTTCATGTATTATGGAACTGTGGGATTTATCTTGTTCTACCTAGTTGGTTATCCTGTTAGTTTGCTATCTGGCGGAAATAGGGTAACAGATCAACGTCTTTTGGCACCTTTCAATAGAAAACAAATTTCTGAGCAACCATCAAGAGATACGGAAGAAGGGCTTCCCTTAAAAACTATTGAACCTAGTTCACAATGTAATAATTAAAATAAAAAATATGAAATGGAATTCTTATATTTTTATTTTTTATTTATTTAAACTTAAAATTGTCTAACTAAATAAAACTAATACGAATAATAGGAACAGAACTTGTGAAATGTCCGTGGAACTCCATTGTAAGTTCTACTGAACTGTGGAAAGATTCTTTATTAGGTAATATCTGTTAAACTATACAATTAATCGGCTTTGGAATCCCGATCCGCCATTTTGAAACACCTATAAAATATTATTTCTTAAATAGCTCGATCTATATAACCAAGAATCGGGCTCAAAATTAATTTTTTGCCCTTGTAATTCAGACAAACAAGAATTTTCTTCATAAAAGTTTAAATTTTACAAGTTTTATCCATCATCATTCATCTTCCACCTGCGGTAGCACAATCAATTCCGCAAAAACAAAAGCTTATGAGATTCTCCCATGATAATAACTGTGTCATGTTATCTCTCCTGTAACATATTTTCTCATGATATGTGACTAGAAATGATAATGTTATTGCAGTGGATTATCCAAGAACATCTTGACGAAAGCATTCAAGCTAATATTTGCAATAAAGATTGTGAAACGTTGTGTTGCAGATTAAGTAGGATTTTCCACCCAGAATAACAATCTTGGTCATCTTGGTGCGTCTTTCAGGTGTTCGAGGGCGATGATGGTGAGCGTTTCGAGAGGAATTGGCTTTACTGGACAGGAGCTCGGATGCTCTACAGGTAATACGATAAATTTCTTTTTATCTCAAGGGGAAATTTCAATCTCACTCTCTCTCTCTTCCATCTCTCAGATATTTGCCAAGGACGGCAGGATTGAGGAGAATCGCTTTACACAAGAGCACCTCCACGAAAGGTGACAAGATGTATCTGCTCGTGTGCGAATGTGCCGATCTGCTCAAGGACATATCCGCCGCAGCGTTCCTAATTCCCGCCCTAAGGGCGCGTCTTTGCGGCTATACCGGACTCTATCGTCCGATTCAAGCATTCTAGAGAGAGAGCTACTTCTTTCGGCGCGCGTGCAAGTGTTCATAACAAAATACTTACTTGAAGTTAGCTGAAAAACGGCTGAAATGTGGTTTGAGTCCTGGCTAAAGATTATGCCTATTATTTGGCCAAGACACAACCCCTCTCTGAAATAGCTTTCAAGTAACTTTAAGTGAATTCTTTCAACGACCAAGAAGTTCACTAAAAAGTCTCACTTGATAGTAGCTGAAATGCAGCCGAAATATGGTTTGAGTCCCGGCTAAAAAGTAGGCCTCTATAGACAAGTTTCTGTGCGTTGAAAACGGACATCTTTAAGGATTTGCTTTCTGATAGTGAACCCAAAAAGTCCTTTTTTCTATTCAGGAGGAACTAAGCCAACATCGTTTACTAAAAGCCTATTATTTAGCCAAGATACAAACCATTTCGAAATATCTTTCAACTAACGTTAGGTGAGTTCTTTCGATGAGCAAGAGTTCACCAAAAATTCTCACCTGAAGGTAGTTAAAAGTCATCCAAAATATGGTTTGAGTCCTGGTTTAATCATAGGCCCTTAATAAATGGCTTGGTTTGTGTCTTAACTATACTTTGACCTTTTTAGACAAGTTAATTGGATGTTTTGATGATTCCAAACGACCCGATGGGCACAAATTCTTTGCTATTTTCGGTTTTCATCGAGGAAAATTGGAACCCAGATAAACAGACAAAAATATGACCTATATTTGTCCGATTCTGGGAGAAAGTGATGCCCCCACTTATAGTGTACCGAAAAATTTTGACTCGGCTCGTTGTAAACTTCATAAAAAAAAACTATTTGCTCATAACGAAGACACAAATCCAATCCGGTTTGCTGAAAGCCTATCATTTAGCCAAGACGCAAACCACTTTTCACGCTTTCAGCTAACTTCAGGTGAGTTCTTTCGGCGCAAGTGTTCACACAAAAAAGAATAAATTGAGAGCAAGAAAAAAACCATTAGACATATCTCAAGAGAAGAACTAAACACACGATACAGCATAATTTCTAAATATAGGACCACACATGAGATATCGAGCAGTTTTTCCTTCGTGATATAAATTATCTTGAATCTGCAATTAATGCAAATTTCTACTTTTGTACACGTGTTTTCCGGCGCATCACGGCGTGGAGAGGACAGATTTTTACAATATTATAATAGCCAATTAGTGAGTGCACTTTAAAACAAAAGATGAAGATAAAAAAACGATATGATAAGTAGAGAGTTTCTTGCCTTAACGGATGCCACAATTTAAGATTTCTGGCAATTCTTTTCTCATAAATAATAAATATTTTTCCAAAAAATATTAAAGCGAGAGAGATTATCATTTCTTTCGTCCAGAGAATTTTCTCCTGTGATTTTTAAGCCACACAAAATGTTCGTTTCGTCAGTAGTTAGGTGAGGAAATTTAATGAATTTATGCGCAAGATTTTAGGAATTTATTGTAGAAACAGGTCAAGCAAGGGTCCTTTTGTGAAGAATCTACAAGAATCCGGATATTTTTGGGAGTAAATTGTGGAAAATAGCCTTTTCTCCAACATCTATCTATTTTTTTGTCATAATTTTGAAATTTAGCGACATTTTGATAATTTTTTGACAGCTATTGCCGCCTGCAGCGCCAAAAGCGGGCGAAATTAGCATTAAACTTTTTGTCAACTGTTTTTTGAATACTGGAAAAGTTCCGGATGAATTTTTCCGGAATTTCGTGACAATTCCCAGGATATTCCGAATATTCGAACCAAACGCTTCGAATAAAGGCCCCTTGAGTGCAAAAATTACGACTCTGTAGATGAATTGTCGGATATTTTGACATAGATATTAGAATTTCGAGTTAAATTGAAAATCAATCTATAATAATTAATTCGCAAAATGATAATCTCTTTGATCCATTAAAGCGCTTTAGACAATAAAATATGAGCACTGAATTGAAATCAAATTTGCGAAAGAAAAAAAGATAAACTAGAGTTGCCAAATTAAACCTAAAAAAAAGTCGTTTTCAAATTCAGAATTTAAAAACAAAGAAAATATTTTCACAAAACTAATTAGAAAATAGTGAATGAAAATGTGATTGAAAATGAGAAATATTTTACAATCGATTTAGATATTTCCCCCAAATTAAATAGAAAAGAAAAAGCAAATAGTTTTATGATAAGAAAAGATAAGATGATAAATTACACACACACACTCAACAAATGTTGTATCTTATAAAGTGCTGTGATAATGAGAGCGAGTGAGAGAGATAAGAAGATCCTAAGTGAAGAAAAAAAAATAGGAGAATCTTTGAATTGTTTAAAGATTTTTATTGCCATTAGAAATGCAAAGTATTTCAATTACAAGTGAAATTCATATTCTGCTTTGAATTTGAACGAAATAAAGAATAAAAAGAAATATGAAAATACTTCTTGTTGAATTCTTTCATTAGGTTTTTTTTTTGGAAAAATATTCACTACAATTTTTTCACTGATTTTTCCTTTAATTTCTATACATACCATTAAATTTTTTTTTACTAATCTCTGTTTCACATTTTTATTAATTACTTTTTCTTCTCCGCTCCACCACTTCATACACTCAAATAAACGCTAAATCTACAGCATCATTTTAATTACAATTACTAGGTATTAGAAAGATTTCCATATTTTTTCACTCATTTTTTCTTTTTTGCTAATATCTTTTCGAGTCTCAATCACATTGACGGTTTACCTGAAAACTCTTTACGCGTAATTAGATTAATAATTTGTTATTTAAATATGGAAATTAAGTTTTGAAAACTATCAATTGTTCTCTTATTTGCTCACTTTTACTTTTCATTTGCAATTTAACATTGAAGAAAAAGATGTCAAAGTGAGTTTCTCAATGAGGAACGAAATTCCATTATTGGCCATTGTCATTCATTTGGAAATAGGACAAAAAATTCGATAAGAAAGACAGTGAATGCAAAAAGTATTGGGACTTGAAGCAAAAAATAAAAGAAAATCGATTTAGCAAACCCATCTGGCTGGCGTTCAACTGGTAAGCGTTCTTTGCATACGAAATTGTTAATACGTGAAAATTCATTCTTGGCAGCAAATTTTCTCGCACGAAACCCCATTTACAATTGGCTCAATTGAGCTTGAAAATCCACCGGGAACAGACCCAGGTGCAATAATCTGAGCAATTTAGCTTTATAGCGCTCATTTTAAGTTATTTTCCTTGCCGCATTAGGATGATTCAGTGATATTTTAACCATTTATGCTCTTTATTGTTGTTTTTTATACTTAACCTCACTTTTTCTGGTCTCAAATTCCCCAATCTAAAGACTCTTTGGCCCATTTTCACGTCTAAATCAATAATTTTCAATAATCTGCTGAATTTGTGACTCATTTTCGACTAAATCTCTCAAATTTGCCACAAAATGGCTGCCACGCCATTCCCTTCCACAAATGGCCGATAAAAAGCAAGATGGCGGAAGGGCTTCATTGAACTGTTTACAAGTAAGTTCCCAATAAACAGAATTACTAAGAAATTGGACATCTTGAAATAAGAAATCTTGATATGTTATTGATTGATTGGAATAAAAAATGATTTCTTAAATCAAAAAAATAAAACGCTCCAAAACTTTTTGCACCAACCACCTTTTGTTGGTAGGATTACAACGGAAAACCTGTTACTCTTAAACATTTTTTTTTTGGTGAAAGGACTATAAGAGGTGAAAACAAGAGGAAGACGTAGCTTACGTTGGTGTCACCTACTGGCGAGGCACGTGCTCCAGCACGAACTTCTTGAGGTCCTCCAGCTCCTCATCCGACGAGCTGTGCGTCATGCCGCGATAGGTGGTGAAGGAGGTTCTCGTCATGAAGGTCTTGAGCACAGCAGATGTGAGCTGTCCGTATTTGTAGGGCACCACCGGATCACAGTCCCCGTGTCCCTGCCAAGCAACAATTTTACTTGATAAATTACATTTGATTTATACAGGTTTTCCAGATTCACAGGTAATGCGATCTTTATTGGAAAAGTTTGACCACCGCTAGCTGGCGCTACAGGCAAAAAGAAGATTTTCAAAGTCTCTCACTCGAGATATGAAAGATCAAATTTTGGACTTCGATCGGGCTTTATTTCCGCTACTTATGAATCGATTTAGATCAACTATCTTTTAAATAAGTATCAGTCCTATTTTTTCGCATAATAATCGTGAAATCCGTGGGAAGTTCAATACAAATTTTTTTTGACATATTGGGTTTTTTGTTTAAGCTGTCCCAAATTTTCGCCGCGGGCGAAGCGAATGTTTGTGCCAACTTTTGACAGTAACTTAACCCAACTTTTTTAGTAGTAGCTTTGAGTTTTAAGATTTTCAATCGCATTTTTTATCTTATTCTGGCAAAATGAAAGAAAAATGAGTGCAAGAAGAAGTCGGAATTTGCTGAGACGGAGCTCCTGCTTTATATTTTGTTGGAGAAAGACGTGATGCATCAGATTGAGGGGAAGAAGTTCCGAAACGCAGAAATATTTCCAACGGTGGAGCAAGAGATGAGAAAACATGAGTATGACCGCGACAAGGAACAAATTGCGACCAAGTTCAAGAACTTGAAAATAAGGAGATCAGGAAGATCAGCAATTCCTCTGCACATGATCGCAAAACGATGGACTTCCAAGACAAAGCAAAACTCCTTTTTCAGAATTTGTTCCTGAGAATGTTTCCGGGAGTTTGGAATTGGACGATTGCTCATCATCTATTCCGAACAATGGAGAAAATTCTGATAAAGAACTTCACTCCAGAGTTCTAAAAACCACGTTTATCCAATAAAATCTTTGAAATCCTTGATATTTTGTAATTATTTTTGCTTTCACAGGCTAACAGATGACTCAAGTGACTTTCAATCTGAACAGGTAGGATTTGTTTAAAATTTGAGACAAGTTTAGGTTAATCTAAGCTGCACATTTAAATGTAATCCAAATTGAAGTTTATGGTTAAAAATTATACCAAATTCTGAGTTCTCCATAAAAGAATCACAGCTCCCATAAGTCAGTCATGTCGGATATTTCAAATATTCATCAGATTTTCAGAGAATTTTGCGAATATTTGTGAATATTTATCACTATTAATGAAAAATGGGGACAACAATTTGCTTCCATCATAGATAATTCCCTCATTGCACGTGAAGCAGAATCAAACAATAATTGATGAATATTCAGTGCAAATTGCGCGACCGCGAGCAACTCTAATTATTTCCTTCTTATTGCTTTTCATTGCACATTTTGCTGGCGAAAGGGTTTCCACTCTTTCGCTCATTGTCGATTGCATCACCACTTGATGTATCGATTCCGCGGTGGCTCAATTTTCAGTTCAATAACTTATGAATTTTGTATTAGAGTGAAATTTGAACTTGTCTCTCTCACGACTTGTTGAACTTTATAGGAAATTCCTGACTGAATAATTAAGGGATAAATAGAGACAATTTTGAGTTGGAATTTTATATGGGAAAATAGATAAATCAATACTGTAAGTTGATTTCTATCAACTGATTGATTAACCAAACAAATTTTCTATTTCGCCCTTGGAATAAGATTATTTCATGATTTTTTGT
>CAKKOB020001672.1:5022-15525 GCA_918844115.2 Phlebotomus perniciosus
TTCTTCTTTTCCAAGATCAGAAACTTTGGAAAGCATTCTTAAGAAGTTTAGCATATCTTATGTATATGAACTTTTGAAAATTTTTGACAAATTTTGAGTTAGTTTGTGTGTTTAAAGCTAGATCTAGACGATAGACCTAGAAGTCTTGTTCCTTTCCACTAGCAGCATACGAATTTTTGAAACTTAAGTCGTAAGTGTATGCGCGCTATAAATCTTAAGGCGTAAAGCTTAAGACTAACTTAAAGTTTATGGCTAGTTTAAGTCTAGCTTAAAGCTTACAGCTAGCCTAAACTTAAAGCTTAGGGCTCTCTTAGGACGTATTCTTCTTCTGCCTTGAGGCTGGCTTAATTCTCGACTAATGCTACAGACAGGCATAAAGCTCGCCTAAAGCCCAAGGTTGGCATAAAGCTCGTCTAATGCTAGCATAGAGCTCACCTAAAACTCAAGGCTGCTTTTTAAAGCACCTTGCCAAAAGCTCACCAAAATGAGCTCTGTGAGCTGAGGACCTGGGGGTGGAGGAGGGGAAAAAAGCTAAAGGCTCAAGACTTGCTTAAGGCTGGTTTAAAACTTAAAGGTGTTAAGCTTTAGGAAGCTTAAAACTTGGAGCTAACTTAAGAATTATTCTTAATCTAAGAAATTCATTTTGTCCAAGTATTTTAAGCTAATTTGATATTTTGGGTCTACCGTAAATTGTTTATTTTAAACTTTTTCAAAAAAGTTTAGTTAGGGCATTTACATATTGCATAAAGAGCTTTAGGTAATATTTCTTATTTTTCAATCACTTATTGTTTATTAATTTTTTAAGACTTTCTAGAGCTTCTACAGAAATTTTCAAGCTTTTGCTGGAAGCTTTCGGAATTTCTAAAATTCTTTTAAAAAAATTGTAAAGACGGATGTTTTTTTGAGCAATTCATTTAGGAGAAGAGCTTTCAAAGTCTTTAAAGATCTCTTGGGATTCTACAATTTTGTAAAGTTTTAATAAATCCTTTTTATTCTGTAGAAAGTCATGAGCTTTCGTCAGATATTTCTGACGCAGCATTTGGATACACAAGCATTCCAAATTAAGTTTTAACACTCAACTATAGGCGTTGATAAAGCTCAAGAGTTTTTAGTAGGGCTAATTCTACCCCTTATCTTTTTCAGGATGATGTGGGCTGCGGGAATATTAGCCTCTCTTGGTTCAATTACTTACCCAGCTATAAGTGCATCTGTTTCGATTCTGTCTGCGCCCCATCGACAAGGTAAATAGCAGAAATTAGCAAAAAAATATTCTTTTCATACAATTTAATTTTTTTTTTCGTGCAGGAGTTGTTCAGGGAATGGTGACTGGAATGCGTGGGTTGTGCAACGGATTGGGACCTGCCATGTTCGGTGTGATTTTCTACCTTTTCCACGTGGACTTGAATGATGAGCACAACAAGATAAACAGTAGTCATAGTGTAGATACGAAATTGATACGGAACGAGACGATCAGGGCTGGAGATTATCTCGGTCAGTTGATGCCAGGACCGCCCTTCGTCTTTGGCGCCCTTATGGTTGTTGTGGCCGTTCTGGTGGCCTCATATATCCCCGAGGGACCCACTGAGCGGGTGATTCGTCGCGTTTCAGGTCAGTATCGAATGCAAATTTGTCGATTCAAGGGACTTTTTTGAAAAAAGGGTTTTTTTTATAAGGAGTTGCTCTGGACATTCAGTCGGAGACGGAGAAGGGAGGCCGAAAGATGAGTTCAGCTGCCGCTGGACCTCTTTTAACGCCGCTTTCGACGCTGCATCAGGACTCTGCTCAGCTGTAGACTTTGGCGAGAGAGAGAGAAGATTTTTCTGACAAAAATTCACTTGAGATAAACTTTTGCTCTTCTGTCCAATTGGCATTTGCGGGCGCGGCCAAAAAAACAAGAATCACACACAAACCACAGCTCAGAGCCACATTTTTTAAAAGATAGAGAGAGAGGATTATTTAATATTGGACGGACGACAAATGAGAATCAATTTTTTTCGCATTGTGATTAAGAAAACTCCATGGAGAAAAAGAGAAAAGTGGGTACAGAAAAAAGAGAAGCATTAAAACTCCTCCATTATTAGATTTTGAGAAATTAACAAGATGGGAGGTTCTATATAGCATTGCAGATGGAGAGAAAATATGTATATGTAATAAGTATATATGAAAAGTTTTGAGAAAAAAAAGATTCATGCTAGTCTTGAAATACATTTATTTTTAATTTATCTCCACACATTTTTCCTTTTTAAAGTTTCACTTTTTCGCGCCGTTTAGCTGGGACACAGGAGCGGAAACCTGTTAAGGGTCAACCAATGGCATCGAAGGTGTTAAACTCACTACTCGTGTTTTTTTTTATTAATAATTATCATTTTGGTGTTTTCTTTTTGCAACTTCCTTAATTTAGATATTTAGAACATTCCTAATGGCGCATCAGTGCAACATTTCGCGCAAGCAGTGATTCCAGGCGATAAAATGCAGGAAATGCACGAGCTCCTTCGACAATGATAAATTGAGCCGATACAGCTCGTTTAAAATTGATTAATCCAAGAATCATTTACATTATAAATTAAACCAGACTTTCCTACACAAACACGCGGGAGGCAAACAGAAAAAAAACAAGTCAACTGATAACGAAATCGTTCGATGGACGCTGAGGCATCCAATCCTATCCGTTGTCGCACATCTGGCCGGAGTCGCAATTGCTGGGCCAGAGGAAGCAGTTGCCGATGCCGCTGTAGCACAGCAGAAAGACCGCCGTGATGAAGATCACGCTGCAGATAGTGCAGGGCTTGCGCTCCAGGAAGAAGTTGATCAGATACAGCAGCACAAAGAGGAAGTGTGTATGCGAGAAGGCGGCATTGGCGGGCCGGGGAATCAGGAGCACCGGTAGTAAACACTGTAGACAGTACATTTTTGCTGAATGATGGGATTTTCAGCTCTTTTCACGCCCTTTTACTGAGTTTTCTGCAATTTTTCATCACTGGTTTTCACTGGGAGAAAAACAACACAAAGTATTCGACTGACAAGCATCAGTGGCGCCACCATGCGTAGGTAAATTGAAGGAATTTAGGGTGCGCCAAAAAAGTCAGAACGAATATAGGGTAGAGTATGGAAATTGAATTTTAGAATTTTTTATTTTTATGCATTCTTTTTAGCATTTCACATTAACCGCTCGTAAATAGATTCCTGACTTAAAAAAAAAATTGGAATAAAATTGATTCCGTTCAAAAGGCAATTTTTCAGCAAAATAAGAGTTTTTCTTATCATAAATTATATATTTAGCAACGGAAAACAAAAGACTTCGTTGATAATTTTATGCACTTTTACGCATATTTTTGCGATTTTCTTATACGAGATGTCAATTTGCATCATATTAAGACTCTCACCGGATCAAGAAAGCACTTTTCGGACATTATACGGGAAAAATAGGGTAATAATCATTTTATTTCACCCATTTTTTCTATCAGAGACCATTTTCTCAATCTAATCTTTGCATTGATTTGACTCGATGACCTCGACGACAATCCTTGACTCCCTAAGGAAAGTATTTCAAAATTGAGTTTTTCTTCTGCCCTAAAAGTGCTGCCTTGATCCGATGAGAGTCTTAATTGATGCAAATTGGCTTCTTGTGAAAGAAAACCACGGAAATATGCGTAACAATGGTAACAATGCATAAATTGAATTCAGTTTCTTGAATTCAAAAAAATTAAGTCAAGCGGTATCAGAATTTATTTGGGAGAAAACGATCATTTTTCAATGCAAAGATCAGATGGAGCTCTACCTAAAGTGGGACTTGGAAAGTGTCGGGAACAGGGGACATCACTCCTCTCCTATTCCAACTTTTTTTTATCGGAATGTCTGCGATGAACGAATTCTCTCATGGAAGTATGATACAATTATTGCCACTATACAAATACCAGTAAGTGACCCTCATAACCAGATTATGGCTTGGCGAAGAGGAGGGATTTAAAGAAATAGATTAGTAAAGAATCAACCGTCCACGAGATGAACTATCGTTGATTTAGTCTATGCGTTCAAAAAATCATTTTCACTCTTCTTTTGCGAAAATGACCAGTTGTAGGCCAGAAAATGCATATCGCACTCAATTTTCTGAATTCAGTTCTTATCCTTCTAGAATCAAAACTAAGAGCATTATGCCCAAAATAGACACAGGCTGATCCTCGAGAAGACTTAGCCGTTTAAAGCCACAGACAGTTCAATTAATGACAATTTCAGTGCGATATCAATAAAAATTATTGTTTTCTAAATGCTAAGTCGCATTTATAGTGGGTACGACCCGTACGACCTGTCTTTGGCTCTAAACTAACTAAATCTTCTCGAGGATCAGCCTGTGTCTATCGAGGCCCTTAGACTGGTAAAAATTTCAATGAATATTAATATTTACGTCTACTATAAGTAACAAAAGGTTTGCTTAATATTCCTCCATATTCCTCCAAAGAAAAACGAGAAAATCCTGCTTAATAAAGCAGCCTTGTGTTATAATATTCCCGGTCTCCCCTATTTGTATCACACGATACAAATATTTTGAGGTTTTTCACATCATTCACTAGTTTTTCTCTAATTCAGTGGATTGATGAAATGTGTTCATAAGGAAATATAACCAGAATTACGCACCAGAATTAATAACGTAAATATTCTTGAATTTTCTTAGATTATTCTGTTCCATGATTCCATCTTATTATTCCCTTCGTAGTGAATAGAGAAATCGCATGTGCTCTCCTGTTCAGCTGGGTCTCCCACGTGCGCCACCATGCGTCGGTGTTGGTTCAGTAGGCCACGCAAATCAGCTGTTTTGTGTTTGTTTTCATTTGAGTTTGGCAGAGCTGATTCGGCGATTTTTTGCTGCAAACAGTCATGAAATTCGCCGAGCACCTGTCCGCCCACATAACGCCTGAGTGGCGGAAGCAGTACATCAGCTATGAGGTGAGACAAAAGATCCCCATTTGTGATGCATTTCAGGAACTTCCACTCGGTGTCTTGCAGGAGATGAAAACTATGTTGTACGAGGCGGTGGAGCAATCTCCATCCGCAGAACTCGTGGATCCGGACGTTCTTACGCGCTATTTCACAAAATTCGACGAGCAATTCTTTCACTATTGCGACAAGGAGTTGACCAAAATCAACACTTTCTACTCGGAGAAGCTCGCCGAGGCGACACGGAAGTACAGCAGCTTGAGATCTGAGCTCACGGAGGCCCAGGAAGTGGACATGCCAGACAAGAAGAGATCTCTGCATTCCAAGTATCTGTTGAGGAATAAAGATGTGCCAGCCAGGAAGATTCAGGAGCTCAAGCTCGCCTTCAGTGAATTCTATTTGAGTCTCATTCTCCTGCAAAACTATCAGAATCTCAACTTTACCGGCTTCAGGAAGATCCTCAAGAAGCACGATAAGCTCCTCACTGTGGACATTGGCGCCGAATGGAGGCGGGAACATGTGGAAACTGCCCACTTTCACACCAACAAGGACATCGATCGTCTCATCCACGAGACGGAAACTGTTGTCACCCAGGAGATTGAGAAAGGCGACCGGCAGCGAGCTATGAAGCGCCTGAGGGTGCCACCCCTTGGTGAGGCTCAAAGTCCTTGGATCACCTTCAAGGTTGGCCTCTTCTCTGGCGCCTTCCTTGTCCTCCTCTTCACTGTGGCCGTTTGTGCTCTCTTCCACGCTCCCGCGGACAACTGGCGCGCCGCTGTCCGGCTCTATCGTGGACCCTTTCTCATCATTGAGTTTCTCTTCCTCTGGGGCATCAATGTGTACGGTTGGCGCTCCTCGGGTGTCAATCATGTTCTGATTTTCGAACTGGATCCACGGAATCATCTCTCAGAGCAGCATATAATGGAGCTGGCGGCCATTTTTGGTGTCATCTGGACTCTCAGTGTCCTGGCATTTCTCTACAGTGACGATCTGGGAGTTCCGGCTTACGCTCACCCAGTGATTCTCTACTCCCTGATGGCACTCTTCCTCCTCAATCCAACTCGCACGTTTCGCCATGAGGCGCGCTTCTGGACAGTTCGGGTGCTGGGCCGGATCCTCGTGGCGCCCTTCTGTTATGTCACATTCGCTGATTTCTGGGTGGCTGATCAGCTCACCAGTATCATTCCCGCCTTCCTGGATCTGCAGTATTTCTTCTGCTTCTACTCCCGCAACACTGACTGGTCCAGAGCTTCAGGTAAGAATATGTGTTTCAGGAATTGACAGGCTCAAAGTTTCCCGATTTTGGAGTTTAGCTTGATAATCCTTTGATCGTGGTACCGCTCGATTAACCCTTGATTTTGGAACAGCTCGATGGACCTGATCGCAAATTGTTACCGATAAATTCACATTTCTTCTCATTTCCCTTGATTTTCCTGCTTTAAAAACACTAAAAACTTCTGCCTCGTCCAAAAAACCATAGAAAAACAAAATGCGGCTGTCAAAATTCCGAATTCGAAGAGGATAAACTATTAGCGCCACAGACGGAGACTACGTGAATTATCATTGGAGCTTCGAATTGAGCAAAACTCTTGTCTGCGAATGCTCGATTGACGATCTTCTGCTTTCAGATGTGAACTCCTGCGTTGATGACTTCTACGTGATTCGCCCTCTGGTCGCGATGCTGCCCAGTTGGTTCCGCTTCGCTCAGTGCTGTCGGCGCTACAAAAACACCCGGGAAGCCTTTCCACATCTCGTGAACGCCTCCAAATATGCCGCCTCCTTCTTCGTTGTTATCTTCTCGTATCTCACATCAGCCACTACGAGTGAGTTTCTTTCAATTTCTTTCAGATTTACAGCATTTCAATTGATTTCCAGCACAATTTTTAGAAAGCACGTGGAAGTGGCCGTTTAGGCTGCGTATATATAAAATGTTTTTGTACAGCGCCCTTGTGGCAGATCTGCGAAGTGCAGTGACAGGGAAATCGTGTGGGCAAAAGGTCAATTTCGCAATTTTGCTTATTTTTACGATTTTTACGTGTGAAAAGTGATTTTTCAGCATGTCTGTGATGTGCAAATGGTGCTTGGTGAAGTTTCCCACTGGGGAGCAACATCTCACCCATTGCCGGACGGATTGGCATCATCTGAATATGAAGAGGAAGCTGGCGGAAATGCCTCCGCTCAGCAACAAAGAATATCAAGCCTTTACCAAGAAGATTCAGGTGAATATTTATTAATTCGATGAAATTGATATCTAACAAGTTTATTAGAAGAATTAGAAGCCTTCCCTTTGTTTTTGGGTGGGAAAATGGGGGAAAAAAATAGAACGTGCTTGAGAAACACTTTACTTGCCATATTCTGTAAGCCTGTCAATTGTTTTTGCAGGAAGCTGAGAATTCTAAGAAAACCAGAGATGTTCTCTACTGTACGGTGTGTAAGAAGAAGTTCGCCTCAAAGATCGCCTATGAGAATCACGTGCAATCCAATAAACACATCAGGAATGTTTCTGTGTCGGAAAATGATGAGCACGAGCCGGTGATTGTGAAGAAACCTGTTGAAGTTGTCGAGAAACCTGTTGAGAGCGTAAGAGAATTTAAAGAAACATTTCTTTTTGAAGTCTTCTTATCTTTTATATTGTTTGCAGGACATTGATGAGGATTGGGATGATCTTAGTGATGTGGATGAACTGGATGTTGATCCCTTGATGTGCATTTTCTGTTCTCTCACACATGAGAATCTCTCTCAGAACATTAAGCACATGGCAGAAGTGCATTCCTTCTTTATTCCGGACGTGGAGTTTTGCAGTGATATTGGAGGACTGATTGGATATTTGATTGTGAAAGCTCACAAGGATTACCTCTGTCTCTGGTGCTCAGTTGGCGGTTTCACCTCCACTGATGCCGTTCAGAAGCACATGCGGGACAAAGGACACTGTATGATGCGCTTCGAGGGAGATGTTGTTGAGGAATATGAGTTCTTCTATGACTACAGCTCAACGTATCCTGAGGGTGGGGAGATGGATGCCTCGCCGGCAAAGGGTCAAATAACAGGAGATGAATTCCAGCTGGTTCTGCCGAGTGGAAGTGTTATTGGGAATCGCTCACTGGCGAGATACTACAAGCAGAGATTCAATTCTCTCGCATTGGCTGTTGTACCGAAGAAGAGACACTCCAAAATGTACCTCACGAAGCTCATGACACCGGCTCAGACTGCCCAGAGTCGTCGCAATGTGTCCAAGTGGAATCGTCAGTACACCAAGTGGTACATGCAGCTGGGAACGAAGGCCAATCATCTGCAGAAGCACTACAGGGAGCAAGTCAACTTCTAAGGGGAGAATTTCCGAGGAGAATGCCTCATTTCACAATTTGGGAGATTGATAATTTTTTGCAGTTGCATAAATGCTGGTCAGTCAATAAAAGTCATTGCGAAAAAAAAAAATGTAAATTGTTTTTAATATGACCCGGTCTTGGTTGGGTAAATGTTTGTTTTTAGTAGATTAATTTATAAAAGTTAATTAAGAGTTGCATAAATTGATAAAAGGTTGGTTTAATCCTGGGTAAATATTGCTTTTATTTGTTTTATTATTTCAAAATTGCAGAGCAATTTGCAATGCAATCCTGTGGTTTTAAATTAAAATATTTCTCAGAAGTGAAATTGCGACGAGCTTTTTAACTGAGAGCTTGTTGAACTTATACAACTTTGATTGAAATTTTAACAGTTCATATTGCCACAAATTTAATTTGTATAAAATGTTTTTAAATCGCCTTGAGATTTGAAAAAGCTTATCAAATATTTTGAGATAATCCGGGTTTTTTCACAATTATAATATTTTTGTTGTAGAACGATAAGTACTTCGAAGACGAAAGTAAGATAATTCGTAATATGTTTTAACGTTATCTTTTACCGAAATTTTAACGAAGTTTTCTACTAAAACTTCGTCAAAGTTTCTATTAACACTTCATCAAAGTTTCTACTAAATCTTCGTCAAATTATGTACTAAAACTTTATCAAAGTTTCTACCAGTTTCTACTAAATCTTCGTAAAATTTTGTACTAAAACTTCATCAAAGTTTCTACTAAATCTTCGTCAAATTTAGTACTAAAACTTCATCAAAGTTTCTACTAAAACTTCGTCAAATTTTCTATTAACACTTCGTTAAAAATTCTACTAAAATTCGTCAAATTTTCTACTAAAACTTCGTCAAATTTTTACTAAAACTTTATCAAAGTTTCTACTAACAGTTCGTTAAAAATTCTACTAAAATTCGTCAAATTTTCTACTAAAACTTCGTCAAATTCAGTACTAAAACTTCGTTAAAGTTTCTACTAGAACTCCGTCAAATTTTTACTAAAACTTCGTCAAATTTTCTACAAAAACTTCATCAAACTTTCTACTAAAACTTCGTTAAAAATTCTACCAAAACTTCGTCAAAGTTTCTATTAACACTTCGTCAAATTTTCTAGTAAAACTTCGTCAAAGTTTATATTAACACTTCGTCAAATTAACTTCGTCAAAAATTATACTAAAACTTCGTCAAATTTTCTGGATTCTAGAGTAACTGATAACGATAACGGGGTTTGTGTGGCTGTTTATTGAATTCCGGCTCGTGAACAGATAGAGAGTATATAGCCAATAATTTTTAAAATTTCATTATTTTTCGGTGCAACGATCCGACCATCAATCTGACGATCCGACCTACTACAACGATCCATACTGCACCCTTATTTGTAAAATTTCATATCTATTATATGCTTAATAAATAGTTACTTCTATTTGCTATTAATGTAGCAAAGTTTAAAGATCACTTGCTCCAAAATTGAACAATCAGACGCAGATTTCTTCGGTGGAACAAGAAAGAAATTGGTGTTAAATGGGGAATCTCTCTCTAAAAAGTTTACCACAACTTTGGAAAAGTAAAAGAAACAAAAAAAAAACAAACAAAGAATAAGTGACAAGAATTTTGAGAGTGAAAATAACTCTTTCAGTTGTTTAAAAATCCTCAAGTGGATTGTCTCATTTATTTCACCAACTTTCACCACCCCTGAGAAAACTTTCCCCCATGCAACAATGAGAATTTCAAGTGCGAAACCATGAAAAATAAATTGTCGTCCATTTACACGAGGAAACTGACCAAGTTGTACCCATTTAACTCAATCTGTTTTGTGGCAAATTAATTGCATACTCGCAATCTTGCATTTTGAATTTTCTCTGTGGCTTTATAATCTCTCTTTCCTGCAGACGCAAAGAGTTGGGGGAGCTGAAAATTTTCCTTAACGCTTTGGAAAATAACTGCTTCGGGGGTGGTTTTTGTTATGAGAAAGAGCGGGCTGCAATTTTGGAGTCTGCATGAAGAGTAGTTCATATGTAGTTTCGCTTCGAAAATTGTTTCAGGTTGCAAAGTGGATAAAGTCATTTAGAAAGTAATTTATTATTTCCATTTCTGTGCTTTTGATAATCAGCTTAATTGCGAGAGAAAGATTATTTTCACATTTTCCCACTCGAGGGCAAAATAACTCGAAATATTTCGAATTTTATGGCGCAATTTTGGTAATAGTAAAGAGATGTTGCAAGTAC